>CAKAKQ010036705.1:0-13047 GCA_916700675.1 Helicolenus avius
GGTCCTGCTCTTATAACCACTGCATGGTCAGCCCACAGGGAGAAAGTCTTTTTACGCAAACCTGCCCATGAGCCAGTCCACTTCTAATACAAATGTCCACAGTTTTATGACAAATAATAAAAGGTCTTAACACGGTTAGTTCTCATACTATTTGAATAAATAAATCCCCCATAACACGACTGATACCAGTTCATTAATACAAGTTCAAAGAATGACTAAAAACGTCACATACAGCATGGATCAGAACATTGAACAAACAGGCTAATAAACCTGTCTCCGGTCCTGCCACTGGCTGTGATTTGCTGCTGTGTAGTCCAGTCTCCAGCTGGTTGTTGCTGTGTGTATGTGTGTGTCTGAGTAAACAAAGAGGCAGGCGGCCGCTGCTTTACATCAAATCTCAGGCTGTGTTCATTTACTCTGTTGATTTACACACTCCCGTGTTTGGCAGGATCCTTGTGTCGGTGTTAAGGGACTCAACTGTGCTGCTTTCAGGGTCATAAATCACTCTGCACTCCAGAAAAAATGGAGAGACTTTGTCAGTGTTGATTGACCCCTAGCTAAGCCCCTCCCCCCTTAGCTACTGTTGCTACGCCTGTCAAGCTAGCGTTTTATGTACACAGTGATAACTGCAGATGATTTGTGCCTTGAAATTATTTTCGTTGCAATGAAGCTGTGTCTGAAATCACGACTGTTCACTTATCACTATTCCCTCCATAGTAGGACTAGTGAATGATGTTGTTTACAGTGAGCAGTAGATTAAATAAGCATCATTTTGCTTCACAGGTGTAAGCATGGAGGATGGAACCTGCCAAAATCAGATATCAATAAATAAACGACTGAATAAATAAATAAATACATTTTATTAGATATAGCAAAACATTTATTAAAAATAAATGTAGCCATTAATCGATAAAATATGACATAAATTGATATTTCTGTTTTAAATTGCTTCTTTATTTATTTTTATTTTTTTGTATTAATTTCCTTATTTATTTAATCTTCAGTTTAACTTTCCCTTTTATTCATTCTTGTATTTATTTTTATAAATCTTTAAATGGCATTTATTTTTTCAGTTATGATGTATAAATGTTGAGAAACTAGCCAAAGTATGCTCAGTTTTTAAAACTATCCAGCCTTCTGTTCTGAAAATAATAAAAATATGTTGAAAAAAAAAAAAGGCTAAAAAAAAAAAAAAACTATCCGACCAAAAAACTCAGCCGAGTGTTGCCAACGCTTTTCCAATCAAAGTAGCTAGCAGCACTAGCTCCAAAAGTCCCTAAATCTAGAGATAAAGCCACCAAGCCGGCAACATTGACAGCCCTTCCCTTCAGGCCTTCATAATGAATCATAATGAACGTAAACAACGAACATGGCTAATGAAGTGATGATTAAACGATTACCATATTATTGTTGCTGCTGTTGTCATAGAGCTTTCTTCCCTCCTTTGAGTGTTGTTTGCTGATTATGATGTTTGTTATTCCCAGTCATACTGTGATGACCCAGACCTGGTCCTGGAGCTGAAGAACCTCATAGTCATCTTCGCTGACACACTACAGGTTGGTTCAGAGCTGTACTTCATTTGAACATCTTGTGACCCTGAAGGCTGCAGAGCAACTGACATTAACACACTTGATGTTCTGTATGTGTGCTGTCTCTGTGTGTGTGTGTGTGTGTGTGTGTGTGTACAGGGCTATGGTTTCACAGTGAACCGGCTGTTTGACCTGCTGTTTGAGGTCAGAGACCAGTACAATGAAACTCTGCTGAAGAAGTGGGCACTGGTTTTCAGGTGGGCTTTGCTGATGTGTGTGACTGTTTGTCTATAATTGCATTTCTGTCCTTCATTTTACATGTGAGGTATTCACATGAAACTGAGCAGGTAGGTAAATAATTATGTTTATCTTGCTTCGGAGTTGTGATTCGGCTTTAAATACATTAAAATGTGTTGCCTCAATTGTTGTGCAACTATTGGTCCAGGTAAGGTCACCTATTACTTTCAGAGAGTAATTTTACTTTGTTCAAAGATCAGATTGTCGTCTTAAACATGTGTACAAATCTCTGTGATGAATGTGACCTTTATTTGATATTTTAGTACAAATACAATGACACCATATTGTCATTTTTGGACGAAATATGATGGAAAAAAACTGAACAACCTGCGCTTTTAGAACATTTGTGTAACAGAGAAAGAGAGCTTCTCAAAGCTCTTATACTAAATTGTATTATTTTCCACAGGGAGATCTTTGAGTTGGACAACTACAGTCCCATCCCAGTGGAGACGGAGGAGGAGTATAAACTGGTAGTCAGCCGCTTTCCCTTCCATGATGCTGAGATAGAGAAGGTAACGAGTTCCAACAACCATAGACTCCAAAGCAAGACTTCTAGTTTTGATTACTTAATTGCGCATGTTGTCTGTGTTACATGGTGATACGTGGTGTTCAGGCATACACTGTTTAATTCTGTTGTTTTCTGTGTTTTGTGTGTGTGTGTGTGTGTAAGCAGCAGGACTTTCCAAAGAAGCTGCCGATGTCCCAGTCTGTCCCTCAGATCTACACACAGGTCAAAGAGTTAATTTACGCCAGCCTCAAGTTCTCTGAGTCACTACACCGGAGGTTGGTCTGACGGAACATTTACTGTGCACACTAGAACACTTCTACGGTTCTGATCTGCCCTGACTTTTTGCCTCGTTGTTGTGCAACTGTAGAATATATGGACTTACTAGACGTAAACTTTGTTTGTGTATCCAGTTCAACAGAGATTGACGACATGTTGCGAAAATCAACCAACCTGCTGCTGACGAGAACACTCAGCAGCTGTCTGCAAAACCTCATCAAGAAACCTCACATAGGACTGACTGAGGTAGGAACAACACTGCAGTTACTAATCATCATCTAGACCAAGAGTTCAGTCACTCAGTCTGAAGCTGTGACCTTCTTTCTGTAGCTGGTGCAGATCATCATTAACACCACCCATCTGGAGCAGGCCTGCAAGTACCTGGAGGAGTTTATAACAAACATCACCAATGTCTCCCCTGAAACAGTACACACCACAAGACTGTACGGCTTGTCCACATTCAAGGTAAACGTGGATTCTTCTTTGTGTTAGTTATACTGTTTGATTCCATGTGTCTTGTTTCTGCTTTTCATTATTTTCTAAATCATTCGAACTGGCCCAAAGGGTGCCACATTGTAAAAAAAATCAATTCAATTATGTATCGCGATTTTGAAATTAATTATTTAATGCCAGAATCGATGCATTTCCTGACATGACTCAGGACATCTCTGACTACATACATGCTGAAAATCAAACATTTTTACTGTATTAATTTAGATATTTTCCCAAATAAAAGTCCCTAGAAGTGTATGATTCAACTTTTTCCCATGGTCTAGTGTTAACACAAAAATTGCAATAAATCACAATATCGAATCGGCACCCAAGTATCGAGATAGTATCGAATCGGGAGATAGGTGAATTGTCCCAGGCATAGTTTCCACCGAAAGTTCCGGGGACTTTTAGTCCCTGAGTGCTTTTTTAAGGACTTGTTGCTCAACAGTTCTAGGTCAATTTAAAGCTAGCTTTGAAGAATTTAAAAATCCAGGCTTGGATCTTGTCAATGGGGCTCATTAACATATATTTCCCAGGATGCTCGTCACGCTGCAGAGGGAGAGATTTATACCAAACTCAACCAGAAGATCGACGAGTTTATCCAGCTAGCAGACTATGAGTGGGGTATGGCTGAGTCGGACGGTCGCGCCTCTGGATACCTCATGGACCTGATCAACTTCCTGCGTTCCACTTTCCAGGTCTTCACACACCTCCCGGTGAGTCTGATCCACCATCCACTAACCTGTGACCCATTCAACCTGCCACTTTTCTCTTGGAACTGTGGGGACATTGTCTTTGTGATTTTTTTTTTGATTTTTTTAAACCCATTTTATCTTCTTTCAAATGGTGTGTGGTAGTTTCCACTGTGTTTTTGTTGATACAAGGGATGTGATAATTCCTTGTTTTTTCAGTTTTCTCTCCATTTTCCCCTAAACCCCAACTGTTTTTGTTGTTTTGCTACATGTTCATCACATCCCTATTGAAATGTGTGTACCGTCTGAAAGTTTTACATTGTGAATTTAAAGTTTTGTTGGCGATCTGTCCATATGCATGGTAACTGTGCTGTCACTGACTCGTCGACTGCTTTTAGACATTATCTTTGACACATTTGGTGATATCTGAGTGTGAAGGACTTGGTCAGTAAATGTTTTGGCCCAGTTAGCTGACAGCTACAGCTGCGCCACTTGCCTGCTCTTCTCTCCAACATCTCTTATCATGCCTTGAATGACTTCTAGCTTATTTTGTTTTTTCAAGAATGTCTCCCGTTTCCCCATCCACACCCCCGCCCCCCCGTAATGAACAGCGCTGTAACTAATTTGTTTTACTATTTTTACTATTCCTTGATTAATTTGACTTGTCAAGCATGCCAGATATCTCTAGTTGAATTTACCTCCTCCTGTCCATTTATTGTTGCCACATTTCTTTTCCTGTCCTTTCCCTCTTTCCCTCCCCCTCCTCCATTTTTGGTTGGTTTGGGGGTGTCTCTGCTCAGAATAACAACAATGACCATGCGTCGATGTCGGTGAGTATTCCTGCCTGGCTGTTACAACACTATGCTGCCGTTCCACGGGCAGAGGGGAGATGAAAAGCATGCTTATGTGGAAGCTCCACTGCTCCAGGCTTGTTGGTTCTTCTGGCACCTGTTGTTACCTGACTGTGGACATTGAAGGAGAGACATTTGTGTTTGGTTTCAGAAGTGGACGGAGGCATGATTTCAGAACAAAAGGAATATGAAATGCAGCTTTGTTTTCATACAATGTCATGGTGCAATTACTTAAGAGTGACCAATTTCTCTCTAAAGGCCGGTGATAGTGTGTGGAGAGCAACGATTTGGCCAAAACAGCACACCACACACTAACAGATTCATTCATGAACAACAAGAGTTCCCACTAAAGAAACAGGAAATTTCGCAAAATCTCTCGCGATCAAACGTGACTTTAGTGTAAACAAACACGGCGGACGACGAGCAGGAAGAATTAACGATGTTAGTTCTTGCTCTACTATGTACTGAAAAAAAACAACGATCATCTGGAGGGATGAATCATGCCCCAAATCGGCTTGATTCTCGTGTAGTGTGTGCCCGGTATTAGTGAAATAGGACGCTGGTCTAAGTGAAAGAATTGCTTCAATAAATGTGCTTTTAGAAAGTGTTCCATCATGGTTGTTTGTACAGAGAAACACAAGGAAGTCAGTGAGTCTAAAGACTAAAGACCATGATCTGTGACAAGAAATGGCAAAAATGGTCAAAACAACGCGTTTCCACACTTTTCAGTTTGTGTTTGTAAAGATCTGTGTCCACATTATAGTGTAGAAAAACAGTGGAAACGCAGCTCTTCTCTCTCACCATGCATTACAGACAAACTCTTGTGAGGAGTCGGACAGAGAGTCTTAAATGGTTAAACCGCTGTTTGTCCAAACTCGTGATTTAGTTGCTCTCATTTACATATTTTTCTGTGTCTGTTTTTTCCAACAACTGGACAAACACAAACCAGTGATTTAACTACGGAATAGGAAGTCTACCAAGCAAACAGTAACTTCTGGGTTGCAACGTCTGAGGCATCAATAAAATCACTTTTATTATTATTTATATAATTATTTTATAATCGTCATACGACAGATAAACATAAATACAGTTGAGTGGTAACATCTGTGCTGTGTGACATCACAGCCCCCAACCAGGCTTACGTCATTCTTTATTCAAGGCTTCATTTCCTACATCTGCACCAAAACACCAAGCTGGCATTCTGGAGAGCATTTTCAAAAACCTCAGTTTTGGGTGTCAAAAACGGTGACTTAGTGTGGATGCAAGGCCATAACAGAGTTTTCAAAATTCATTTTCAATGTAGCAGACTTATAGTGGAAGTAACAGGCACTTCATTCTGTGGGCATGCAGTCTGTGTGTGAATGGTCCCTGAGTCTGCTCCCAGTCTATGCAGAGTCAACTATCAACTTTTGTGGTCAAACAAACTTGCAGTCAATAGGCTGAGATGTGATACCAGCTTAGAGTGAATGGACAGACCTTATCGCTGCCACACCATGTATCACTGCTGTCCGTCTGCCGGTCGATTGTCAGCATGCAGGATGTTAAAAGGGATGTTGTGGAGCTCAACGAAAGGAAAGCCACAGATTCTTCTTTTGTTTCTGGAAGCTAAACACTCACATTTCTTACATCAAGCCCTTGTGGCTCTCTGGGGTTCAAAGAATAATATTACAAGGTGCCATCAGTGACTTCTGTTTTTTTACTCACATACCTTTGATTACAGGAATCACTGATCGTCTCTTCTTCAGTGTTTTTAATAGGGGCGATCCCTTATATAACTCTGTATTTCAATATGACTGCTGGCTGTGCATTATCCTTGACATTGGGGTCCACACATCATCCCTGGGTTTGAGAGTTTTTTGCATGAGTATCTGTGAGAATGTATTGTTCTGTTCCTGTTTACTACAAACACTAACTGTAATTTACAAATCCATTCAAAGTTACTGTTAGCGTTTCAGAGCCTTGAGGAGAGGTATAACTTATAAAATAATCCACTTGTTTCAATGTGGATCATAAGTTAAAACAAACCTGCTCACAAAAGGAGCAAAATCAACACCTCAAGTTGAGGAAACGCTCACAATGCTACTTTACTTTGGAGCTGTAAACACGATGCTGTGGTGGTATGTGGAGTGTTACACGTGTATAATGTATTGATTGAGCTCATCTTGTGCCTTCCTGCATGCGTTGGGCTATCTGTGGTTTTTGTTTTATATGTGATGTTTTGCAAAGAACACAGGTTCAGAAATTAATAGCACTGTAAATACCTTTCAGTGACAGATTGTATGACTCAATGATAATTTGACTTTATTGTAAAGGCATGTTTTAGCAGATATCCACGGTAAGGTGAGAGTTCATGACAAACAAATCTGTTAAAACCTCTTTATCAGGCTTGATCAGAGGTTGGGAACCAATACAATCAGGTCAACCTGTTCTCACTTCCAACTCGTCAAATACAGCAACGTGGTCAGTGGCCCAAGCGTCAAACTATGACGCTCCACGTACGTACCCCTCTAGCGTCAGTTTTGTGGCCATAGTAATTAAGACGGTAGTAAAGGAGGAAGTCAGGTGACTAAGTATAAAGGGCGACAAAGTCCACATAGGGAGGAGCTTGGGGTGGATGGATGGGTCAAACAAACACAGGACTTTCACCCAGGAGACCGTTGTACATGTCCCGTTTGAAACTAACGTATTTTAACTTGCGTTAACTTACATAACGCACTTAACTTGCGTCGTCACATACGTAACATACTTCACGTACCTAACCTACTTAACTTGCGTACGCAACTCAAGTTACAAACAAACACAGGACTTTGACCAAGGAGACCGCTGCTCGTGTCCCGTGTGAAACCAACTTAACCTATGCACGTAAGTTAACTTACGTCACCTACGTAACGTACTTAACTTACGTAGGTAACTTAAGTTATGTAACGTACTTGTTAATCCAAACCATGATCTTTTCCTAAACCTAACCAAGTAGTTTTGTTTGAATTCACAACATTAACCACGTGTTGTAGTCTATCGGACTACCCTGCGCAAACAAACACAGGACTTTCACCCAGGAGACCGCTGTTAATCGTACTCGGGCAGCTTGGCAGAGGTCTGCTCTCTCCGAGTGCCATTCTAGTTTTGTATGAATCAACAAGGTTAACCTCGAGTTGAAGTCTATCGGACTACCCGGCACGTTGAAAAATGACACTAAAGGGGTAGAAAGTGACGCCAAGGGGGCCCTAACCAAGCATCCATATGTGATGAGTTGGAAGTGAGAGGTGTACCAAAACATGAAAAAACAAATATCTGTAATTCATCAACAGTCAAACCCACGTCGGCTTTTAATACCATTCACAGAGAAGTAATTAGAGTAACTAGGATATTGTTTCTGCAAAGACTTGTTGCTATTGAGTTTTTCATATCATGTTTATATCATATTTTGCAATGCTTTGCTTTTGAGCACCACAAATTCAATTCCATTACCTCAATTGTATTGGGGTGGCATCAGATTATTTCAGTGACGAGGGTCTCAATCTGAATCATCTGTATGGGTAGATACCACTAGGGGCAAGTGACGACACATATTTGGGGGATTTGGGGTAACTGAAACGAGGCATGATTAAAATCAACAATGTAAATTGAATTCTTTCCTCAACCCCTTTTTTCACTTAACAACTGCACACATGAGTGGTTCCTGCTTCCAGGACAAAGATCCAATCACTGATAAAATCATAATGACACTCATCAACACGTTTTGTACCACCAAACACCCACATTCTCTATTTTGGTGCTTTCGTCTATGTTTTACATACATTTTGTGTTGCTCCTATTTCAATAAGTCATCGTCACTGGCTGTTGCCGTTGCAATTTGTATCGACCTTATGCAGGATATCGATACAAATCAGTGCTTTAAAAGCTTCATGCACCTTTCTGTCTGCACTGATGTATGCATTAGGATACATGGTGCATCAACTGTCTGCGGTGAGTGTTGCCTTGCCAGTCTTCTGTCTTGTGCTGCTCTTGCTGAGGCTGAAAGGTCTCTCAGCATGTTTACAGCAGCGATTCCCATTTTGGTTTTGGTCGTGGTTTAAAACGGACTCGTCTTGGTGGCAGTCAGCTGTTCACTTTGCCTGTGTGTATGCCACAGTCTCAGATGATCTTCTCCTGAAAAAGTCAAGTGGTCTTTTACCCAAACGGGCATCCTCATTCTCTGCCCTTCTCATCCCCATCCTAATCTCTCCTACGCCTTTCCATCTTTCCCTCCTCTTTTGCATCCTCTCGTCCTCCATCACCTTCCTTCTCCTCCGTCCTTCCTCCTGTCCCTCTCTCTGCAGGGTAAAGTGGCCCAGACGGCTTGTATGTCAGCCTGCAAGCATCTGTCCACATCGCTGATGCAGATGCTGCTGGACACCGAACTCAAACAGATCAGTATGGGGGCCATTCAGCAATTCAACTTAGACGTCATTCAGTGTGAATGTAAGTAGAAATAAATGTAATGTTTATTTTTTATTAATGTTATAATTAGGGCTGTCTATCGATATATTTAATAGCGATTAATCACAGAGGGAGATTTGTCATGTATTTAATACTCTTATCAACATGGGAGTGGGCAAATATGCTGCTTTATGCAAATGTATGTATATATTTATTATTGGAAATCATTTAACAACACAAAACAATGACAAATATTGTCCAGAAACCCTCACAGGTACTGCATTAAGCATAAAAAATATGCTCAAATCATAACATGGCAAACTGCAGCCCAGCAGGCAGCAACAGCTGTCAGTGTGTCAGTGTGCTGACTTGACTATGACTTGCCTCAAACTGCTTGTGATTATCATAAAGTGGGCATGTCTGTAAAGGGGAGACCCGTGGGTACCCATAGAACCCATTTTCATTCACATATCTTGAGGTCAGAGGTCAAGGGACCCCTTTGAAAAAGGCCATGCCAGTTTTTCCTCGCTAAAATGTAGCGTATGTTTGGAGCGTTATTTAACCTCCTTCTCGACAAGCTAGTATGACATGGTTGTTACCAATGGATTCCAGACCCGGGGCCACAGTTTTTGACACTAGCTATATGTATTTTATTCTGTAACTGTCTCTGATTGTTGTCTGTTGTTATTTTTGTTTCTTCTCAGTGTTTGCCAGTTCAGAGCCGGTCCCTGGCTTTCAAGGAGACACACTCCAGCTGGCCTTCATCGACCTACGACAGGTAAACTGTCTCACTGAGCACTATAGAAGAAATTAACAGCCTTAGCCAGTACAAGTTAAAGACAGCTTACTTTATTGCACCATTTTTGTCTAATTTTCTAGGTTATGTTTTAATGTTCAAGCCCATTTGCGTATCCTAAGCATTCCATATTTAGAGGCTTTCCTCCTCTGACACAAACAATTAGAGCCAAATGCTTGAATCAAGAAATAAAGATGATCAAAAAAAGCAATTATTTATATTTAGTTACAAACTAATTCCTGTAGCTTCAATCTGTAATCACCATTTTCTACTTCACTTGTTACATCTCAGCTGTCCTACGTCTCACCTCTCTATATCAAATCCAACAATATTGTGTTTCTCTGGCCGTTCCTCTTCCAGACTTGCGTCTCCGTGTAACCTTTTCAACTTTCACCTGTCCCATAGTTCACCTGCTTAAGAGAATTCCTCTTCCCAAACACACAAGCACAAACCCCCTGCCTGCCTTTTTAGTTGTAAACACCAGTGGTATGTAAAGTGTTGCTGGGTCTCATTAACTGGTGTCTGTGCTTGACCTGTTAATCTAAGCCTGAGGTGGAGGCTTGGCTCTGCATCCAGTCCAGGTCACAGCAACATACTGAGGAAGTTTGGACGTGTGTTTTTTTGAAGGCTGACCTCCCACCGTCAAACTTTTTAACAACATCTGTTTATCAGTTTTAAAATCATAACGCAAGACATGTGAATAGAGAGTTAGGGACGGGCATATGAAGGCAAAAAGGTGAAGGAGTCTCTGCACATCGGCCTACTTAAAACAGACAGGACAACTGAGGCAGGATCTGGAAAGATGACATATGGAGCACACGGTTCGGTTATAGTAAAAGCTTTTAATCAGGGGCAGCAACTAGGGGATGAGGACATCTTTTGCCTCTTCTTCCTCTAGTGAAGACATACTTTATGTTGATAACTGTGTGCTCTACATCAGTGATTCTCAAAGTGGGGTCCGTGAGCACTCTGTCAGGAGGTCTGCAAAATAATTAGATATAAAATTGTAAAATTGTGTTGTATCATTAAGAAGTGCATAACTACAGATGGGGACCATTTGCACCAATAAAACAAACATATTGTGTCCGTTACTCCCACCCATGTTTGTTTTGAGCCAATAGAAACTAAGTTCATTATTTTGAAGTTGAATCAGATCACAATACGACCTCAATGCATTTTGGATGCATTTACACCTGTACATTTATACTTGTGGTCAAACACTATCTGATTGCCAAAGCAAGTAACGGAACTTTGTCTGATTTTTCTCTATAATTTTGTACCAAATTATATACTTCTTTCCAGGAAACTTCAGGGGAAATTACTAGAAAATTACTGTCCTAAAAAATAAATATAAATGAAATACATTTTTAAAAAAAATGTTTTTGAATGCAGAATGTAAATGCTGCACCAGGTTGGTAAAACCCCCCAAATTCCCAGAAAAAAAAGTACAAAGGCTCTGGGCCTGTTTTTAAGTAGAGCTTAGTTTCCTGCGATGCAGCTCATTAGACGAGATGTGTCCATGTTCCCTTTTATACAGGCCGCTTGCTTGGTTGACATGTTAATCCTAGCCTTAGGTGAAGGGTTTGGGAGGCATCCACAGGCTGAGGTTACACAGAGGTCATCCTTTTACTTTCCCTTTATCTTACGGCTCCGGATTTCGTAGCTATAACTGCTTTTTAGATCGTTATCCTGTAACCATTTAGAGTGATTGAAAGTCAAACATTTCGGGTAACTGATGTGATGTCAATAACATACTAGAATGCAAAAAAAAAGGCTTGGAAAAAAAGTTGGTCAACATAGAAAAGATTTGAGTGCAACTATTTGCTGTTACCTGCAACAGAGTGTGTGTTAATGCACTGACTTAAAACCAAACTTGATCAAGAATATTCTACACCTCAGGAAATAAATGCAACATATATCACATGTGAAAAATCATAGTCTTTAAGAAATATGCTCACATTATTTTGTTTAGATGGCCACTTTAATAACTGGTGAAATATTTGAGTTTGAAATCGGCCTTAAAAATTTATAACAAAATTAAATTTATTATAGATGCTGTTTTATGAAGATGAATTGCACTTCCAGTATTTTTCATGCAGCTTTTCTTTTTTTTACTGTTGTTTTACCTGTTATGCTTATTTTCAGGTGCATGCTTGTATTTTGGGTTTTTACTAGAACATGTTTACATGCTGTAATGTTCAAAAAACTCTTCAGACTCCGCTCCAGCTCCGCTCTAACTAGTATTTTTTTGAGGGCGTACCAAACTAGCCGTTATGCAACATTTTTCACCATTTTCTTACATGTATAACGCTGAGAAACGGCCGGTACTGTCTCACACATGAAGCCAACATGTGTGACAGGGGCTGTATAGAGTCATCATACATCATACAGGCTTTTTAAGGTGTAAACATGGAGTAAGACCTGGTGTAAAAATGATCTTGTCCGACCTAGAGTTTACCTTTTCTCACCTCTGGACCACCGGTCTCCGCTGACAAGCCCATAGTGACGGAGAGAATAGACTCGTCTTCCATTATAACTCCTTTTTATACCAAACAATACAAGTCAATGAGACAATAGCATCTAACGGGAGACGTCCAAAGTGAAGCTTCACAAGTGCATAAAGGGAAGGAAAGCAGAGAGGGATTTCTAGAGTTTCAGAACGCCCTGACTTATTGTTTCAATGTAAAGGTGAAACCAAGGAGTTTCACAGCAATCCGTGAACTAATGTCACAGGGACGATGATTTATCTGACACCATCCTTTTGGGAAATCACACACACACACACACACACACACACACACACACACACACACACACACACACACCTTATTCTGTTTTTCTTCCGCTTGGGCTCTTTCCGTTAATCATAAACACTCACCTCAGCCTAACCCTGGACATCAACTGGGTGAAGCTTCGTCACTTCTCGGTTGCAGTTGAAATGTTTACTGAAAGTGTTTTGGAAGTGAAACAGTCTGTCAGAACTGGTATTGGTACCGGCGTCGTCATTTTTTTAAACAATACCCAGCCCCACCAACCACCCTGAAAAACACAACCTGGAGTTTGGAGCTAACTTTCAATATAATGACTCCCAGTTGACTGCCCCACACACACCCACACACACACACACACACACACACCCACACACACACACACACACACACACACACACACACACACACACACACAC
>CAKAKQ010036706.1:0-11110 GCA_916700675.1 Helicolenus avius
TCACCCCGCCGGAGCAGACCTGTGGCACAATCCATGCATGTCAATAAAGCTTAGCAAGTGGAATGAAGTGAGGAGGTAACACTGTGTTGTATGTTTTTTCTCACTGCTTAAGTATACCATGATTCTACACTATCATTTTTTCAAAGGGAAATTGCTTGCATTGTAGTTTTCTGAATAGTTGATAGAAATGGCTGCAATTGAGTCTAAATAAAAGCTGTGTGACTGTTAATGCTGGGTGGGAATAAATAGTGGCAGTACAAAAGGGAGGTTTTAGTGGGAAAATACAAATGCATTTGGCCATGATGCGGGAGGTTGTGTATGTAATGGGAGGAGGCCCGGGTAAATGTAAAGGGAGTTTGACGTGTGATATAAAATTAGAGATCTAATAAAACAATTGGAAAAATCAGAATGATATAGTAAAAAATATGACGAGCTCTTGACTATTTTGCTTGCAATTTTGAGACAGTCCCTAACTTCAGCTTGTCAGTTTCCCATGACTTTGAAATTGCCAAGAAGTCCTCCAAATTAAATAGCAAAATAATTTGTTAGGCCATGCACTCCAAAAAGACACACAGATGGTCCTATCGGCATGATGATATCATTTATCTGTGCCTTCCAAAACCGTTGTAAATCACTCTTTAAAACACAACTTGGTTAGAGAAACATTGTAATTTGGGTTGGCCTTTGTCATCAAGGTTACAATAGTGGTTACGGTTAGGGACCGATCGTGGTCATGCTCGACAGAAACCAAGGCTGACTGTCGGTTGGAAACTGGACACAAACAGCTCTCTCTCGCATGTTATTATCTGCTGTTTGAGTCATCCATCCATCCCAACACATTCTCACCCTCAACTCATCAAATACCGCCACTTGGTCAGTGCCCCTCGGCTTCTGAGACAGATGCACGTGGTACCCCTCCGGCATGTCAATGTGCGCTCGTTACATCCATAGTGTCCTTTCAAAATAAACTTCTGTTTTTAAAGGAAGCTAGGTTTAGGCAACACAACCACTTAGGTAGGGGTAGAAAACGGTCGTGGTTGACATTAGCGTCGCGTCACTAGCGACTTACGTGACTCACAGAGCTGCCAATACTAACGATCACGTGAATGACAACTCACATGACTGACGAGGTTTATGACTCACGTGACTAGCGACTTATGTGACTGACGAGACCAACGAGTCACGTGACTAATGACTGACATGACAAAATAAGTCAATGTTACTTTTAGTTTCACACGGCACACGGACAGCGGTCTCCTGGTTGAAAGTCTTGTGTTTGTTTGACCCATCCATCACTCCTCCCGAACGTACATCACTCGTTCCAACCATCGAATAACGACACGGTTGGGTTTACATTGGAGTTAGTTGAAAGCCCGGTTTCTCACACACTGTTGCTAAAGGGTGCCTCCATGTTCCAGTTCCCTTCCACTGCTGACTTTACCACTTTCTAATAACATCACCTCAGTTTATTCTCGTTTCTCTTGGGAGGACAGTCTGCATTTTGCACTTTTGAGACGGTCCCTTAATTCATCTTGGCAGTTTCCCTCTGCTGTCGCATCGCACAAGATACCAGGCTTCAGTATTGGATCGCTTCAAATAACACCCATGGAACATCAGTCAAGCTTTATCACACACTGCACAACAAATCTGGTTAATCTTACTCAAAGGGTATTGAGGAAGAACTTGAAATGATCTACACCTCCTTTAGCCTATTTTTTTGTACGTTGGCATTTGGAGAGGCGACAAATTCCTCTGCAAAAAATAAGATGTTCTTATCTGTTTTGGGCGCAGTATCTGTTCATGTCTGAAAATATATAGACTATTTGTTTACATCTCTACTGTCTAATGAACATGTAAAGTAATCCAGTGATCACATCTGGATAAAGTGCCCAAGACACACAGCTCCATCTGATCCTCTTAACACTGTAATTGTATTTCCTCCTCTGAGGTTGCAAGAGGAAGATTGTTATACAGCAAAAATAATTTGCCCTTAGTAAACCTGTTATCTTTAAGGGTGGAGGTACGGCTATAATCATGGTCCTCCTATTCCTTTCCTGGCTCAGATGAAAGAGCAGATCGGAGATGACAATGAGGGAGGAGGTGACAAGATAACTACATTGCATTAGTTCAAAATGTATAGTCTACAAAATGACCTTTCAATTAAAAAAAGCCATCTTAAACCCACACATTGTGTTCACTGTCAGAGATGTGCAAAACCACACAACTCCAATAGCTCTGGTTTTAACTTACACGTCTCTGTGGGTTGTGAAAATTACAGGTTTCTAAAAAAAACTCCCATAATGTGAGTAGAAATGATCAAGCTGAAAACAAAGCTTTAGAGACTGTCAGCATTGAGGTTTTCATGCGTCTATGTTTATCTACCTGGTAGATCATTTGCAGGGTCACAGGGGGCCTGGATGCCATCCCAGCGTACACGAGGCACGGAAACATCCGGGATTAGTCGCCAGCCCATCACAGGGTTCCTGTCAACTGATTTTTTTTTTTTTCCCCCGATAGAACAACAATTTAATTAAAGCATGGCAGCCCGTGCTTCATTAACACCTACTTACTGTTCTTAGCATGAATTTTCACAGATTTCCAGCTTCCACATCTCCCCTACGAAAATTCACGCTGTGACCAATTAAGCAGTCTGGTTTCTGCAGAAAAAGGATTTTCAACCCCAGGCTGAATTCTCTAATCAAGAGACATGTGCAATAAAGAAGCTCCCAGTTAAAGTATTCAGTGCTTATTGAAGTGTATTTGGCTGCTGGTTTTGGAGTCAAATAAAATGTGCACTTTAGCATGCAGGAGAAAATGAAATTGTTTTTTATCATCAAATCAGTGATATGCTATGTCTGTATATCTCTCTCTGTGTTGGTTGGACTGAAGCCAAAGCGTAATGGCATTCTGTGAAACGGAAGAAGAAAATTAATCCAAATAAATAAATCACCACTGAAAGAGCGCCTGAGTGTGAAAGGTTCTCTAAGGTTTTGTCAAGTAATCAAATAAAAGCTGTAAACATTATCAAATGATAAATTTCTCTGGTATTCATTACCAATAAAATGTTCAATGTACTTAAGTCAAAATGCAGTACTCGCGAACGCGAAAATACGAAATGGTCCTAGAGCCAGGGTTTGGTTTGTCCGTTCTGGGCTACTGTAGAGACATGGTGGCCGGCCGGCCCCGTGAAGAGGACCTACTCCCTATGTAAAATATTGCTCCACAACATGGTCACGAGCTACTTTAAATCAGTAGACACTATAAACCATAATTATTCAAAATAAAGTTATTGTTCTTAAATTACTTCCAAAGGACAAGAAAGCAGTACCACATTAGTAGATATGGTATTCTCCCTGTGTATTTCGTAAAGATTGTCCAAAGGCAGAGTGCAGAATCTGCTTTTTTTGTCTCATGTACGGACCCTGAAGTAAAATAATCTGTCCACAAAGGAACAGAATGGAGGCATTTCAACCTATCTATGTGTTGCACACTTTGCCCAGCCAGCCTGTAAACTGATTTTCCTCCTCTTCACTACTTCTTAAGTCACTGCTCTCTGCCTTTGTTGTTATCAACAAACTTGTGCTGTTGGAGATGTAAAACATTCACTCATTCTGTGCCAGCTTAAATTACATTTGTATTATATCACTTGCTGATATGAGACGTTAACTATTTTTGTACGTCTCAAATTCTTACTTAAATTACCACTATATGTTGCACAACCCACAACTAAAGGACGCACTCTCTCTGCTCATCCTCAGGTCTGGACCACCATATGCTGTTGCTGTTGTTATGTGCTGGTGTTCTGAGGGGAAAGTCCTGCTTCAGCAG
This sequence comes from Helicolenus avius, assembly GCA_916700675.1. Lineage (NCBI taxonomy): Eukaryota > Metazoa > Chordata > Actinopteri > Perciformes > Sebastidae > Helicolenus > Helicolenus avius. Next base: position 3,829 of record CAKAKQ010036706.1, read on the forward strand.
TGTTGCAACTGGAGGCAGGAAGCAGTAAGCTAAGACTCCAGAAGCTGCAGGAGCTCATGCATTGATCAGCATCTGTTCCCCTCCACTCCGTCCTCGTCCCATCTTCTCTCCTCCATATGTTTTCTCTTGATTTATTTATGTTCTCTTCCTCTTCTTTTGTCTCTCATCCTCCATCGCTTTCCACTCTCTCTTGCCAGGCGCTCTATTTCACATTACCACTCTACTGTTCATTCATTAGGTCCCAGGGGCCGCATTTAAACGCCAACATCACTAACTGACTTTATAAGGTGATATTAGTGGAGCATTTATTCATCCTGCCATTAGGTTTAGGTCATTTTAATTAATGATGTTCTACTATTATCCCACCATCACTTTATTGGATGTTTTGCAGCCTCAATGCGAAGCAATGACCTTCCTCACATAGAGGGTGAGCCAAGAAATATTCCACCCCAAGGCGATAATCACATTAGAGTAAGGGTGCTGATGATTTTTTTTATTTATTTTTTTACAGTATACATTAAGCTTGGGACTTTGGTTGTCCAGTCATATTTCAGTCTTGTTTTTATGGAACAAACTTCATATGCGGGGAGTTTTGCCATAATTGAAACATGATTAAAATTAAAGCTGGAGGCCATCAGAGCACTTCAGCTGATCGAAAACCCATGAATGCAAAACGCATACAGGCTGCAGATGCACTCTGAGGCTTGATTGAGTTTACGTTTGGCTTGTTCTTATTGTGCACCATCATTTCTTCTCCTTCTCAACAATACTTAAGAGATGTTACCCTTTGAAGCTCTTATCTCCTCAGACATCAAAGGTTCCCACTAAACAGAGAAAGCCTGCCTTCCGCCATTCATCTCAAGGAGTCCTTTATTGCATGTGGCTACAAACATACATGACGTCCGGGCTTTTGTTCTCTGAAAATCAAGCTTTCTCTTTCAGATGTCAAAAAGCCCTTTGGGAATACATTTAACATCGCAGCAGTTGAGAACATGGGAGGGATACCAACGAACTGGAAGACATATCACACGGGTCACTCACCGGTTACTCTATTGATAACTCTGACTAAATAAAACTTTGTAAAACTGATTTTTTCTTTTTGGCTCCCCTTGAAAAGTAAATTTGACGGATATAAGTGGAAACTCTCCTCAAATAACTCCGGTGTCTAGACATACGATGAGTCATACACCTCTCAAGTCTTTGTAATAAAGGTACAAATTGCTGCAGTTGCTTTTGAAAATGTGTAGACGTTCAAGAGTGGAATTAGAATATTTGGTTGTTCCCTATTTCTCAGCCCGAAGGCATGCAAATTGGGTAACAGAGGTTCCCTTTAGAAAGACACATCTTTTACACATATTGTTATGTTAGCGCTCATACATGTATGTTGCATAATGTGGATAACCGATCTAAGTCACTCTTTATATTTCTATGCATGAAAAAATACAGACAATGTGACTTGTGGAGACTTTGGAATGATAGAATGCTGTTTTAAAGGTCCCATATTGTGTTCATTTTCAGGTTCATATTTGTATTTTATGTTTCTACTAGAACATATTTACATGCTGTAATGTCCAAAAAAAACTTTATTTTCCTCAAGCGGTCTATCTGAATATGCCTGTATTTACCCTCTGTCTGAAACGCTCCGTTTTAGTGCATTTCAACGAAACTACGACGGAATTGCGTTGCTAAGCAACTGTGTGTGTCCATGTTTACATCTTGTCAGCTGATGTTATTTACACACATTGAAACAGGAAATAAACTGATACACATTTAGTATGTTTATTTTTAAAACCGTGTGATGAGCTATATATTGAATATTTGTGACATCACAAACGGACAGAAATCCTAACGGCTTGTTTCAAACGCGTGTCACTATATACTGTGTAACCTGCCCTTTCTATGCTTTGATGATATTATTGGAAAGCAATTCAGCATTGTTTGGGATGCAGGATGAGTTGCTCCTGACATTTCTTGATATTAACCGGGCCTTGAAAAGCCCTGCTTGAAAAAATCTCAGGTGATTGCTCAAATCCGTATTTATACAACCCGCATCTCGTCAAGTATCTCTCCTCTATCCTCTAATCCCTTTATCTTGGAGATAGTACTTGCTACAGTGACAGGTGAGATAGCCTCCAGATTCACTAAAGAAGAGGTGTTTTTTCTTCCTCTGGAGATGATAACATTAACAAAGTTTTCCCCTTAGTTGGTGAGCGAGAGTTACATCGAACCCCCTAGAGAGGATTATCTCTTTCTCAATACAGTATTTATCTTTGAACTAAACCAAGGAGCCTTACAGACACACACATGCATGCACACATCCTTGAACAGGTGCACACACACACACACCTGGCAGCAAAATTCTCTCTCAAACTTCAAAGCACGCACGTAAACACCAGCCTGCATACGTATGCCAGAGTTATTGGCTGTGGAAAAGGCCTGTTTTTCGGCTCAGCCAGGGGTATTGTGGCAAGGACGTTAAGGTATTAAGAGGTGGCCAAAGGGTTAATATTGGAGGCTGAATGAGGCAATCTGCAGCTTTTACATACCGCTGAGGAGAAGAGAACGACTTGGCACCATTTCACGGGTCACTACATCTGCAGAAATTAGATTGGAAGCAGTATTCTGAGCGCTGTGGAATATCAAGGTGTGTGTGTGGGTGTGTGGGTGTGTGTGAGTGTGTGTGTGTGTACGTGTGTACAAGTCTAAAAGCCAACTCAGCAGGGGACAATGTCTGCAAAAAGCAGCAAGAGACTCAATCATCAGTAACAGCATAAGCACTTCAATTTATCCACTGAAATCCAGCAAAATCAGTCCTCCCACACCGAGTTAAATCAAAATACTAAAATAATATCCTCAGAAATGTGTTTCTTTGCATCTCTTCTTTGACGTGTGAATGTCAAAAATAGAGGTTAATTACATTTATCTTGTACATAGTGAGGGTTTTTCTCCACCATTGGACGGATAGAAGAGAGCTAACTCACTTATTCATCACGTAACAATGTCCATATTCATCTATAACACAGTTACTGACAACTTTGATGACAGTTAATTCCTATTTCCTGTTGTTTAACTTGATTGGTGAAAAACAATACTAAGAGTCTACAGTCACGCTAGCAGCTCTGTAAGGCCCCGATCACATAGAGACGTGTCGCTAGAAACGCATCACCTGCCTTGCGCTCCTCTGTGGCTTCACACATCGTGTTTTTCTAGCAGTTAAGGTTAGTCGCACTGCTTGTCAATGTCAAACGTGGCCTAGGCAGCCAATTAAATCAAGTAAGAGGCGGGCTTTGCTACTTTACCACTTCCTTCCTCCTGTTTAGGAGGTTGCTACTGCTGGTAGATGTGTCCATAGTGGCTAGCTAGCTAGCTATGTGGCCATAGCTATATAGTCTTTTGGATTTATCCTCTGGATACCAGCAATATCTGTACAAAATTTCACCACAATTTATCCAATACTTTTCAGATACTTCAGTCTGGACCATAGTGATGAACTGACTAATCAACCGATTGACAAACCATTGTGGGTTGTGGGTTGTCTACCAGATTATACAACTCACTGGATAACTGACTTTTTGGTAACACAGGGTAGAGTTTAACTGATGTAACAAAGTGAGGAACAGTTAATCTCACCATCCACCATGTTGAGAGTGACCTTCCTGTGGGGAAGTAGTCTCTGATGTATCCAATGGTTCTCCCAAACTTGCCAGAGCTACCAAAACCTGATGTACAGTAAGATGCATTTAGCTTAAGAGCTGCTACTTATTTTCTCAATTCCAAGTGTGTAATGCCAAATGTGTAGCCCACATGGCAAATGTGGCCTCAGAACGTTCAACGTGGGACACCAGTAGAAGAGCCAAAGTTGCATATAGTCTACCACAAACATCAACTTCCTTTCAGGTTATTTACAGTGGAATCACACATAGCCAGACCTCTGACTCACCAACCTCCCACAGGTCTGGTAAACTTCTATAAAAAAAAAGGGATAACAAGACTTTGGAAATTGTGAGGCAGCTACTCATTAAATTGTGTTTTGAAAACCTCTGTAGATTAGCTGGTGTCCTTTTCACATAAAAACAAGTTTACTACGGTTTCATTTTAGTAGTTTGCAGTGCAATCTAATGACAGCTCACTGAGTTTTAATCCTTGGCCAACTGATTTTTGTTCTTGGATTTGTCGGCAGGATTAACTTGACCTAGGAAAGGAACACCTATTGTACAATCTGGAATAATCTACAATTGTCAGACAAGTGCCTCAATAAGGTTTGCTAACCACTAAACCAACATTCTACCAAGGCACTGATCTGCTCAAGCACACGTTTTCAGGAGAAGTCCAATTAGCCAAAGGGTCAGTCCTCACTCTTGTGGGTTGGATTTTTACATTACGAGAGAAAGAAGGGCTGTTGGGACAGTCTGATATATGCTCAGCATGAAGACAACGCTGTCAATTTACCAGTTGATCTCTGTTCCAGCCCTCACCTATGGTCATGAGCATTGAGTAGTGACTTAAAGAATCTCAAATACAAGTGACAGGGTGGCTGGACGCACACTTAGATGAGATAGGGTAACACATTTAGCCATCTGGAGGGAGCCCGGACTAGAACCACTAATGTTCTGCATTGGAAGGAGCCAGTTGAGGGGATTTCGACATCTCATCAGGACGCCTCTCTTTGGAAATTTCCAGGGCATGACCAATTGACAAAGCTAGGAAGAAAAGGACATCTGGGCTACCATGCTTAGTCCGTTGGCAATGTGACCTAGATGCAGATAAGCGTTGGAACAATGATGAATGAATCAAATCAATGTTGTTGATCAAATCGATGTTGTTGGTCACTGCACAGGTAGTAGTGGGAAAAGGTTTTGTTATTAGGTCTAGCGGATTTAATTACCACTAATCCTAATAGTGTACCAGCTACTAACAGTGCAAAGCGTACGCTAAATGTGTTAGGTCACCAACAACAAGAAAGGATGCTGATCTGAACCCTAGCAAGTTTGACTATCTTTCCACTGCCACAGCCAGCTTGCTCTGACCATCTTCTACTTGCAATGAACTCGGCACTGGTATCAGTTCATATCATTTAACAAATAGACAAACAGAAACCAAACCAAAATACTTAAGGGATGATAGTTATCATTTATTGTCCATCACAATCTCAACAAGAAGTTGTTGCAGCATTCTTCTCTCGAGCATCCATACCACTACTCTTGCTCCGTGGCGATAAGGTTTCTAGCAGCGAGTTTGAAGATGTTGGAAGCACTTAAATGTAGTTCTTAACATTCATTCCAAAAACAAAAGAAAAATGCTATGAATAAGAATGAGCAGAACGATTTGAAGTTTAAAGGGAGTTTCTAGCTAAAAGTATGCAGAAAATGTTGGCAACTGAAAAGCAGATAGAAGAACTAATACAAAATGTATAAAGTGACAATAACATTCAGTATAACAATCATATATCATAAAGGTACAGTTGTCAAAGAATGTAATCTTCACATAATGTGCGTCAACAATATTGTTTTGGTTTGTGCTCCATCATCTCACAAAAGTGTGATAGTGAAACTCTTTTCAAAGTCAGTCTTATCTACACTTAAACACTTTTTCCCCTTATCCGTTCACTTTAAAAGGTTTAATGTGAGGCGGTAGTGGAAATTGTGGCCTCCATCTGGTTTCTGAAGGCTAATTGGCTAGTGATGCATCACTGGTCGGCCATTTTAGACAGGACGTTAGATACTAATGTTAGCACCACGGAGTGATTCTATTCAGAAGTATGAAATTAAAATCTGCTGCATACAGACCACAATATGGGAGAACATCAACAGTGACAGATGGGCAGATGATGGATACTGATTGGAAGCTGCACTGAAAATTACTGGGTGACAAGCTCGGAGCTGGTAGTAACGCTCCCACAAGCCAAAAGCCTCTTACTTTACAACCATTCAACATGGTCGATGAAAATATTTCTGAAAACAATAATGCTTTTGTCCAACACATAGTTTGAGTGATCAAGATTTCAAAGAGAAAGACCAAGACTTAGAGACCTGAGTAGAAAATAACTGCAATGTTTGTGGACCCATTCTGTTTTCTGGTGGTGTATTTTTCTCATTCCCAACCCAAACATAGATTACATGATGTCATGTCAAGCTATTTGCAAGAAAAGAACAAATGGAGTTAAATGGCACAACATTTTCCGCTATCTAAAATGTCAAATATAAAGGCCGGCTTGGCAGTTAGTCATTCAAATCAAAGATTGAGGACTATTTCCTAACCATTCATCAGTGATGCAGGGTGAAATTGATTGTAGAAGAGCCAAAGGTACCAATTTCTCTACTGACAGCTGCCTCAATATACCTATGTTATGTTTGTGACTATGACTCAGTCTTTCTCAACTGGATAAACTCTACCTTTCTTGCTTTGATTCTGCTGTATTTGTTGCTACTAGTTTCTCTAACTGCCCATAAAACCCAAATGTCTTTTTCTAAGGTTTGTCTGGCCTGGATAATCAAAGTAATAACCCGTTGAAGTGGACGTAGGCGAGAAAGTAAACATATCCAGTGGTGGATTTAAATTCAAAGAGACAATAATATGTCCAGTTATCTTGTGATACAGATATATGTTGTCAACAAAGTGACTAAAAGTGGCTTGCCCGACCAAATCGCTCAATCCAACTAGTCACATTTACTATAATGACTCTCTTTCTTTGCCCCAGCATAATACCAAAGTATGGAAATGATCCAAACTGTGACATGAGCGCAACTCTATTAACACTGAGTGTGTGCCAAAGTTGTTTTTTTCTATGGAAGAGTGAAATCAAGGGAAATTGCTTCCTGTTTTGAAGAAGACTGAATTTGAATGATTCTCTTCATTTCTTTATTGCAGAATAGCATGTTAATACCGAGGGCTTGGATCAGACAACCACACAGCTGTGGTAACAAGTGTTGCTTAAAATTGTTGCTTCCTCTTCAAACGCTGTAACACAAAAGCCCTTATCACCATCTCTTCTCAATGCAAGCTGTGACACAGCATCAGCTGGGAGTTTGTTGATGAACATGACTGCCTTCTTACTGCAATTTTTCATGTCATCTCAGTGTCATTGCAGACACATATTCTTCTTATATTTCTCTACTGAATATTATGAATTACTAATTATAAGAACTAGTGTTCAAATTGTGCCTTTTCAGAACGGGCCTATTGCTTGGCCTGTGGTGTTGTTGCTTGCAGCTTTCTCAAGAACTGTTCATCCAAACAACTTCCCACTCAACACTGCACTTCCTTGGGTCCTGAGTAATACAAC
>CAKAKQ010036710.1:0-14130 GCA_916700675.1 Helicolenus avius
CACAGCAGAGCCTGGCAAGCTAAAGATGTCTGAGGTGATCTCAGCGGCTTCCACTGGTGGGTTTATTGCTTTGTTAAGCCTTTGACACCCAGTCAGCAAACTACTTCTGGGTTCATTGTAACAGGCTTTGAGTTATATTCTATATGACTACTATTTAAAGTGTAACCAGACCCTGGATCAGGACACACTAAAGATGTAGTGTTGATACTAATAACTTTAAATTAAACAAGGTGCAGCTTTTCAGTTGCATTTGCTTGAGCATACCAAGGTTGTATTTGTAATCTGCTAATTTCATTTCGCTGTAGATGCCCCGGAGGAGCCACTCAAGACATTCAAGAGCATCAACAGCTCAGATGCAGAGGTGGTTGAAATCCTCATTTGAGTGCTCACTACAGCTGATATATGACTGAACAGCGACGGTCAAACGATGACGGAGACTTTTGGGTGTTAAAGGCCTTCCTCGACGTCTGACCACGAGTAAAGAAAGCCAGATCGTCAGACGTGAGAGGAGCTGTTTCACCTACGTCAAACATGCAGTGTCCAGAATGTGGCAGAGGAGAGCTGAGCTTTCCTTCTACTGACATTTACCTCAAGAGTCCGAATTCTCCAAGGTACCTGGACAGTATTCTGCTCTGTGATAAGAACTTTTGTTGTGCACGTTCATTTTTCAGTTACGTATTGTATTTATATCTGTAAATGCTGCTCATATTGTGATGTTACTTTTTATATTTGAGAGGTTAGAAGAACAAGGATCCCTCCACGCCTTGCTCTGCTCCACTTAAATTATATACAGTTATACTCACTTTTCTCCATTAAGCGCGCAACCCCTTCTATGTTTTGGTTTATTTTGAATTATCAGTAGCGAGCCTGTTACCTCAGAAAGTAATGGGAATATTTATAATATAAGCATCCTCTGTGTTTTCATGCCATGTTTGGGGATTGTTCTGTTTAACAGAACCTAATTTAACAGTTGCTCGTCTCTTTAAAATACATCCGGGGCCCTCCTCACAGCTCAGAAGAAGATTTTGAGCCTGCAGAATGTCTGCTCATTTCTCTCTTAAAAAAGCCTGCGAGGACTGACCAGTGTTTCACCGGGGTCTAATTTTCCAGATCCCGGGTTAATGTTCGGGGCCTCAGATGGCGACTGCCCAGCATTTCGCTCCCGTCCCCTGACACACTGGAGCTAATCTTCTCACATTCCCTCGCTGAGGGAATGCTCCCGTTAAAGAAAAAGGCTATCTAAAGTCTGACCCCTCGCCCTTGTTAAAATGGCACGCATTCTTTGGCATTGGTTATTTCTTCCGAGTCGCAGTAGCTGGTTCTACCACGAGCATAGAAATGGTCCACTATAATTGGCCTGCATTTGCTACTCTATTTGTTGTCCCCATTACTGTGTCATATTCAGCTGTTTTCCCCACTGCTCAAGTATCTATGTGGACTATATCCTTAACATGGACCCTTCTATTTATTTCTCCCTGCACAGTGTCGGATCACTGAACACTGCTGAATGTAGACTCCTGTTTTCCAGGACTGTGTCCCTTTTGTATTTAACTGGAATGTGTTCTACTCTTTAGAGGGGAATACTGCTAAGCTAATATATTATCCTACAGTTTTTAATTGCTGAATTGTCAGGGTCCATCTTGACAACATTATCAATAAGAGTATTGTTTTAAGTCCCACGAATAGCATGTGAAGTCTCACATTTGACTGGTATTCCCCGTCAAGCTTTCCCGTCACAATGCGTTTGCTGGTCAAAGCACTGTATCAGTTTGAGTTAATGCCCTTCACTTTTTTTTGGAATGTGTTTACATGAATGGCTATCTGAAGTGAGAGAAGTTAATATATTTTCTAGTTTGTTTTTTTCATTGATTTACTTTATTTGTTTTGTTTTTCTGGTGCCAAAGATGTACTCTACTTTTAAGTTATAACCGATGTCAAATACAAAAGGTCCTGTTAAGGTGCCTTGCTTCAGCTGGTTGACCCATTGTGATGTTGCTGTGAACTTTTGTAAAGGAAACATTTGTATGTATGCCTTACCATTTCACTATAATAGATTAAAATGCTTAATATATGTCTGATAAAAGGCTTTCTGTTTTGATTTGTTACACTGGTTTAATACAGTATGCATTGGATAGATTGATTACAAAAATCCTACTGAACGACTGAGATACCAGGTTAGACATTGTAATATTTAAAGACCCCATTCATGACGTTTGTTTATTCAGTACCACTATTCAGCTGTGGTCCTTCTTGATCAATAAGAGACAAAAAGTGAAGTACTAAAAGACAACAACAACAACAATGCAGTTGCTTAAATTCTTAAATTTAAATGTCTACTGTGTAGGACCTCAGAACATATATTTCCCTCAGGACCTGGTGGAGACCAAAACAGAGCTAAAAGGGCGGTGAATATATTTGCCAACTTTAAAGGTACAGTGTGTAGGATTTAGGGAGATCAATTGGCAGTAATGGAATGTAATATTCATTATTGTGTTTTCACTAGTGTATAATCAGTGGAAAATAAGAATAGTGTTTTCATTCGCTTAGGATGAGCCCTTCATATCTACATAGAGAGCGGATCCTCTTCACAGAGTCCGCCATGTTGCACCGCCATGTTTCTACAGTAGCCCAGAACGGACAAACCAAACGCTGGCTCTAGAGAGAGCCTGTAAAATGTTTGTATCTCTGTCCTTCGTGGAGAATATGAATCCATGATGGTCATTGTGGATTCCAATGGTGACACATTTTAACAGGGTACAGAATGTATCAAAGTTTCTTCAGACAGTCTTTAAACCACTCCTGAGGGATAATGTATCTCGCTGCTTCAGTAGCCTATGTGGGGCTATGTTCCAAATTGTTATTTCACCAAAATATGGCTAAATCTACTGCTTCTGTAGAAGCCTATTGTACTTCGGTTCACACTTTCATCAACCTCGTTTCTGTTAAATAGGCAGCTGTTTGTACCAAAAAAAGCTCTAAAAACCGACCTGCCCAGCACAAAATGTCAGACAGGCAAAGTTAGCAACTAACATAGTGGAACATTTAGCAGCTAAAGAGACAGATATGACCCTCAGGCATTGGTGGAGACCAAAACAGAGATATATGGTCGGTGAATATATCTGCCAGGTGGCCAGCAACACAACTTCAAATAAATGCTAACAACTTTAAGGTTCGTAATGTGCCTTTCACATATAATGCGGCAACGGCACTACTGCGCTCTGAAACCCCATATTTCCAACAAATTCAAGTTAAAAGGAATAATAAACAGAAGATCTCGTTTCACTTGATGTAACATTTTAAAGCTGCTCAGACTCTCAATAGGAATTCTGTGACGAAGCATAAATTCTGAGAAATATAGTATAGCTAATTGTATTGCTCTGAGGGATGTTATTTTTTTTATGGTTATGTGTCTAGTACAGTGGTTCGCAAAGTGGGGTCAGGGGACCCCCAGGTGTCCTTGAGGGAGTTCCAGGGGGTCCCCAGCAAAAAAGTAAATAATTTGGTTTTACTATAATTCCATCCATAAGTAACACAATGAAAGAATGTATGACTATTTTGGTTATGGGTTTAATACACTTTCTGTAATAAAACATTTAAAAGCATAAATCATATCAGATGGGGGACCCTGGAACAAAATCTTATCAAAATAGATGTCCGTGGTCTAATTTGTATCAGTTTAAGGGTCGTTGGCGTGAAAACGTTTGTTGATGATGCAGCCTTTAAAGGGGAGCATCACTTAAATTAAGAAATCCAATATGTTATTTCCATGGCCTAGGAAATTGCAATCAATATGTGAACATGAGCTACTCTCTCTCAAAGCCAGAAACCAGAGAGGTAAGTCTCAAACTTGTGATGTCATAGGGTGTAAAGCAGGGGCGTCAAACTCATTTCAGTTCATGGGCCACATACAGCCAAATTTGATCTCAAGTGGGCCCGAACCAGTAAAACAATTGATTGAAAACCTATAAATAACAACATTTCCAAATGTTTCCCTTTCTTTTAGTATAAAGAAGTACAATTATATTCTGAAAATGTTCACAGTTAATGAACAATCCATTCACAAAACAGATGACGAACAGCCCGAGATGCCTCGTTAATCTCTCGGATATGACAGACAATAATTGATTTAATCTCCTCTGTTCTTAGTTGTCCTTGCACGTTCTTGTGTTTGCCATAATGGGTCTCATAGTGGCTCTGAATATTATATTCCTCAAGCACTGAAAGGTGCTGTAAACACACCAAGCACTCATTTACCTCTGTGAAGAAATATGAATTGGTTAATTTCTCTTGGAAAACCTGACACTCTGTTTCCACTTTCCATTTTCCAACAATGTCTCCTGCATGAACAGTAGGCTGTACACTTGACAGTGTTGTGTCATGTAGCCTGTACATAAGCATGTGGCATCTATAATGGGAATAGCAGTGCATTTTATTGAAATATTGGAATTAATGACTTCTCTGCAATTTTCACGCAAAGTCATCCAGTAGGCCGGATTGGACCCTTTGGCGGGCTGGTTCTGGCCCTCGGGCCGTATGTTTGTCACCCCTGGTATAAAGTCTGGAGCTGCTCCATAGACAATGAATGGGAGACTGATTTCATGGATCCACAAAATGTTTGTTTTCTTGTTTATACCCAAGCGTGCTTTATTCTATTGTAGTGTTGTCAGGTGTGAAACAGAAAATGCCCCCATATATTCAGAACATTCCCCTGGCTGTTCTCAGTGTCATCTAGAACATCTTTCCCAATTCATTGTCTATGGAGCAGTTCCACACTCCACACAAGTTTGAGTTTTATCACTCTGGTTTTTGGATTTGGAAGAGAGTTGTTCATGTTTACTACTATTTTTTGGACTGTCTTAAACCACAGGAATAACTTGTATGAGTTTTGAAAAGGAGGTAGTTCTCCTTTAAATGCAAAGATTCCCCTGTAGACTTTTAATGTACATATTTTGTTGCCTTCCTTTGTTCCCCCTGGTGAGCTTGGGACGGCATTCCACAGATGCCACACATTTTCCTCCTGCTGCCTTTACTTGTTGGAGCTGAGTGTCACTTTTCTCAGCTCGGAAAGGCTGCAATAATAAATCTCCATCTGCCGAATGCCTTTTTTCATCTGGGACACATGTAGCACCCCCGGGTCTGTGATATGCTATTATTTTGGTCCTGTTCCTGCTCAGACAGATCCCATTTCAGACATTTCAACCTGTCACTGATGTTGGTACATGTAAGACAAGAGCCCCCACCAAACTGTGAGAGATGTTATGGGGTTCTGTAGGTGAAAGGTTATGATGACGTGACTCCAAGTTTAAACAGCTTTCACAAGGGGGAGAATCAGTTCTGGGGACGCTCAAGTGCCCTAAAAGAAAGACACATTCAATCCTATGTACGTGTACATACATTCCCAAAACAGTCTCACGGCAGTTTGTGAAATAGTCATGAAAATGAATCTATTTGATTCTTGTACATCGACATGAATTTACCTTTCTTTTATGACGCCCAGCACGACTTTCAACAACGTATTTTTCGTGTGTTTTCCTACAAATGTCCAGCAATATGTGATGTGTGTCGATTTCCCCTCCAGTCTTTTCAAAATAAAACAACCTAGTTAGGTTTAGGAATACATTGACTTGGTTTGGCTTAAGCAAGAAACTACTTAGTTAGGCTTAGGAAAAGATCCACTTGGTTAGGCTTAGGCAACAAAACTACTTAATTAGGTTTAGGAAAAGATTGTGGTTTGGGTTAAAATAACTACGGAAGTACCCTTACTTAAGTACGGAAGTTACGTGACAAAAAGTACTTAGTTAGGTTTAGGAAAAGATTGTGGTTTGGGTTAAAATAACTCAGAGAAGTGCAGTAACTTAAGTAGGGAAGTTAAATGACAAAACCTACTTAGTTAGGTTTAGGAAAAGATTGTGGTTTGGGTTAAAATAACACTGGAAGTGGCGTAACTTAAGTACGGAGGTTACGTGACAAATGAATCAACTTTGACTTGTGGTTTCACACGGGACACGAACACCGGTCTCCTCGGCAAAAGTCTTGTTTATTGACCCACCCTCCACCCGACTTCCTGCTTCCATCTTGTGTGGACCATCACAAAAACAATGTGAAATTTGTGTCTATATAAGACTTTATTTATTTAGCACATTTCATACAAGAGTTGCAGTTCAAAGTGCTTTACATAAAATCAATAAAAAATAAGCAGCAAGAGCAGTGCATGGAGTCAACCAAATCATGACAAAAGTAATAAAACATTTTAGAACAGTAGAAATAGTAAAATATAAATAGCGCAGGGTAAAATTCATAGTGAAAGTTACTGAGAAAATGCTCTGGTAAAAAGATAGGTTTTAAGATGTCTTTTGAAAATGTCTAGTGTGCTTGCTTCCCTAATATTTATGGGTAGTGCGTTCCATAATTTTGGGGCGTAGTTGACAAAGGCTGCATCACCAATCTTCTTACGACTGCTTCTGGTGACCTCTAATAGGCCTGCATCTGATGATCGCAGTGTTCTAGTTGGTGTGTAGTTTGTAAGGGAGTTAGCAATGTAGCTAGGTCCTTGTCCATTCAGTGCTTTGTATGTGAGGAGGAGGACCTTAAAGTCAATTCTGAAGGTAACAGGAAGCCAGTGTAAAGTAGCTAGGACAGGACTGATGTGTTCTCTTCTCTTAGTTTTTGTTACTACTCTAGCTGCCGAGTTTTGAATGAGCTGGAGTCTTCCAGTTTTTTTTTTGGGAAGACCAGCGAAGAGCGCTTTACAGTAGTCCAACCGGCTGGTTATAAAAGCATGAATTAGCTTCTCAGCATCATTTTGGTTTAGGAATGGTCGTACCTTCGCTATGTTCCTGAGGTGAAAGAAAGCTGTTTTGGTGACTTTATTAATGTGGGAGTTGAAATTCAAATCTGCATCCAGGATGACACCGAGACTTGTCACCTCAGGTTTAAGCCAGGCGGTTAATCCTCCTAGATTCTGGGCTAGCATCTCTCCATATACTTATACTTTAAATTTCTTGACTATTTCACGAACTGCTGTCGACTGGGCTGTCATTCCACACATATCTGGAGTCCTGCAGGAATGACTGTGATTGTTGTCAGGACTGTTGCCTTTATCACCACTTTGACTCACAACAACTGTGAATGGTTCTCACTTGACTACAGCATCAGTCACTGTGGATAAAGAACAGAATGCCAATGAAGTTGTTCTGAGATAAAGAAGAGTTTTGTTGTTTGTCTAACATGGTCAGTAAACTGTAGAGTCATGTGAAATAATGTGCATTCTTCACATGCCGGCTTTACGTATGTGCTCTGCTTATATTTGTCTTGCCTCTAGAGTTATTGCACTTCAAAATGATGCGCTATTTGTATCATAATGCAAGTACATCAATGTGTCTGGCAGCAATAGAGTGGACAATTGGTAAGAAATCATCTGTCTCCTTTTGGAGGCTTTGGAGCATATTTTGCACTAAAAGCCTGTGCGAAATACTTGGAAAAATAACTGTGCAGCTCTGTGTTTTGCCTTAATTTCCATGGAGATTCCAAAACTTCCTGCCTACAGCAGTCCTGGAATGTGCCCCCACCCCCTTAACTTTTCCACATAAATCAGGGCACCGTCCTCTAATTTTAGGGCTGTTGCTGAGATGAAGCAAACCTCTCAGATAGCAGGCTACTTGTAGCAAATTTTTAGGGCCATGTCAAATGCGACATTGTGTGGCTGTTAAGCCAAAGGTGTGAAGGTGTTTTGCTTTGGGTGGTGACTGTGGCACCACACCTGTTCTGCTCCTCTGACACCTCCTCCATCCACTTCTCACTCCTAGATAAATAGTGTTTTAGCACCTTTCAGCTCATTGTTTTGGTTTTAAGGCCTCAACTGTTTTGGTTCAGTCATTAACCTCCTTTCCAGCCGACAAAGTTAGCAGCTAGCTGGTGAACATTTAACTGCTAAAGAGCCAGATGTTTCCCTCAGGAGATGGTGAGCTCAGAGCTTAAAAGAGAATGACTGCTGGAATCCATAAATCCATCAGGCTGCCTTAAACACAACTTCATATAAATGCTAAAATTGCTCTCTGTCTTCTGGATGTGTAGAGAGAATTGTTTGCTAACGTGTTTGCCATGAAGACTGCATAATACGTGAATCTATTATAATTTTAGTCGTATATTTTTTTCTTCGTAATTTTAACATGTCTGAGGAAAATGTTGACATTTCCAACGACCTCATCTTTTTCCTCTGTCATTATGTCTTTGCATTTTCTGCATTATGTTACCTGCTTGCTAGATTGCTAAATTGTTAGGCTCTGTGGCTTCTAGATGCCAATAGTAAAGTTAATATTGCCGTTGCTTAGCAGCGTTAAACAACACTTAGGACACTGTTCTTCATGAAACATGAGGTACAATGTTCATCATGACCATGTGGTTGTTAACAGTCTCGGAGTGCCAGTGGTTCCCAGTGAATCAACTGAGCTGCACAACCCAGGAAGACTGATTCACTGTAGGAAAGGAATGGGTGCATGAGTCAAAATGTTGTGTGTCTGAAGCCACGCAGAGAAACGCGCTGTGAAGGATGATCTTCAGGCTAAATGAAGACAATGGCACCTGAGTCAGTGGTAAAGATCAGACGTTGTGTAGCCAGGTGCAAGCTAGTTACCTGTGAAAAGTTAGTTTCTTTAAGTCTACAATGCCAATGAGTAATTAACAATATAGACGAATGAGTAAATGGAACATTAGTGTGTGACAGGGCGGACATCATAAGACAGAATTCATACTAAGAACATGAGTTCTGAGTCAGCATAATTGGGAAAATCCCCCATCAGCAGACGCATGTTAATGCTTGGATGTCATACTGGTTTAGTCTCAGCTTGCCTTGCTCTTTGCAATTTATACCAACCTTTGTAAACTTCTTACTGACGTTTCCCTAGATCTACTACAATGAATTCCACTGAATTCCATGTCAGCCCACGTCATGTTCCTGAGTAGTCAGCAATAATATCCAAAGAATGATCCTCATGAGGGTTTCACAAGTTCTCAGTTAAAGCAACATACCAGCAGGTGTATGCGAGTGAGTGAGTGAGTGAGTGAGTGAGTGAGTGAGTGAGTGAGTGAGTGAGTGAGTGAGTGAGTGAGTGAGTGAGTGAGTGAGCACAGCTGAGGAATTTAGTGGTCTTTGCCTCAACATGCAGGAATGTTTTATACAAGCCTTTATGGCCCAGGTGTATGTATGATGATGTACTTGACTAGACCTCAGTGGCATTGTGGAGTGAATAGTGTGCACTCAGGTGCTGAAAGGTTAGTGATATCACCGTAACATAATCATGAATCACTGTCACTGATGTTGGCAGAGCAGAAGACATTCTTTTTTTCACTTCTTTTTTCTTTTTCAAACCAATATATACATCTTGAAAGATTCAACATGTGAAAAAAACAGTCATAGATGGCGCAGAACCAAAATGTTATATTTCTTTAGACCTTAAAGTGGCAGTTTATTTTTGGCATCATTGAGCAAAAATTCCATAATAACCTTTCAGCATATTGTAATTCAAGTGTTCTGAGAGAAACTTCTACACCTCCTCATGGCTTTGTTTTAAGGCTTAAGAAATCTAGCCTGTGACGGGAGACTTTGGCCAATCACAGGTCATTTCAGAGAGAGAGAGAGAGGCAGCGTTCCTATTGGCTGTTCATTCAACGTAGGCAGCTGTCAATCACTTGCAAACTCAAATCAAACAGTCAAACTAAGGAGCGCTGATCAAATTTGAATCAATATTCTGTTACTGTAATGCCTATTAATTAGAAAGTTTGCTCCGGCTGGTGGGCGGTGCTTGGTATTTCCTCAACTGATCTCAACATGGCTGCCCATGTCCATCCGTCAATCCAACCATGACAATGTGGTGGTCTGTGCAGTCTTGGAAAGTGAACTCTGAATAACCTGCTCCCAGAAAAATGTCCGTAATATTCATAAAGTGGAAATGGACAGAATGGAAAGCCATTTTGACTCGTCATAGCAGGCACACAACAACAGATGTTACTAATATAACATTAACGATGGCTCTGTTCTACTCAATCGTAGTAGCCTAAGCCGTGACAGTGAGCCACAGGGCTTGTGCGTCCATATAGGTTTTGGCAAGGGTGGCGAAATGTGGGCCAACTATTCATCATGAGCAAAAAACAATAATAAAAAAGTAACTGCAGGCTGACAGCACAGAGTGGAATGCTGCCTGTCAGACTGGGCCAACTGAATACTTTCAATATTGAAATTTGGACTCATCCTTGTTTTTGTTGAAATCTGATTGGTTCAGTCATTTTCATCGTGAATGTGATTAACTGTGACTAGTGTTCCAGCTCACCTCAGCTTCCCTGTCTGGTATTGTTTCGATTCAGTGCAGTGGTGACGTGCTTATACAAACTGAGGTGTCATCCACTAAAAAGTGCCTTGAAGGTCTTCATCAGATTCTCTTAATACCACAAAAACTGTATCAGTGTCAAAATTACTGCCCACAATTTATCATCTGCTAGCATAAAACGTCTCCATCTCATGGTCCTTGGATGCATTTCTGTCCCAGTCCTGTTGCAAATAGAGGGGCAGCATAATTGTTTTTCGCCTAGAGCGGCAGAAGTGCATGCACAAAACTAGAAGCAGCTAAATGGAATTCAGCCATCATTAATTTGATTAAGTCCACCTGTGGTTTCCTTCTGTCACTCAATGTCAAATAAATCTCAAATGATCTTCTGTTCAGCTGAAGAATTTTCTTTCACACACCTGACGTGTAGGTCAAAATCACAGGGAGCTACAGTGAACAGTAGAGACATTCCTGTAGTTGCCTACTGCTCTCTAGTGTTTAACTGTAAGTATTGTGGATCGGTAGCACTAGTGCACTGGAAGGGCTCAAATGATAGTTCACTGGCAGGAGCCAAGCAGTCAGCTCCAATCAGCTTGTAAAGCGGGAGACTCTGGAGGAGGGACCACCACCTGCAAGACGTTGGTCACGTGACAGACGGAAATTGCCGAAGGTATCTAGAGACTGCTTTCAGTATTTCACTGGGCTGCAGCACCTACACTTAAACGCTTTATTGTTTGGAAGTTTAATATTGAAACACTGTCAGATACACAGCTCATGACAGTGATGGTAAGTACTTATATGTGCATTTAATTTACTACCTACAACTTTGAGTTACTTGAGTATTTCATGCTACTTTATACACAACATTTTAGAGTCAAAATAGCCTATATATATATAGCCTACTTTTTACTCCTACATTTATATCACAGCTATTGTAGATTACGATTTGACATGCATAGCATGATGCATATGATCCATTGTTAAAGATTTTAAATATGCATGTAGGCTGAATACATGGACCAGACTCAATATTCATATGCTCTTTACATGTTGTGCTGATGCATAACAACAACCAAACAACACAACATATTGAAACATGTTTCTGCATTTTCATTTTGATCCATATATCCTACATTTTGCATATAATCTGTCATTTTTCTGAATTATTTTGAATGCAAGTATTAGTTTAAAAAAAAAGGATCAGAGAACTTCTTCCACTACTGGCCTATGTACGAAGACATTGAATAATATTGTATAACATTGTAAAAAGTAGTCTTCACAACCACTGGAGCCAGCTCGCAGTATCAGCACATTAGCACCGGTGCTAACTCGGCTGCCTCCGTCAACCATGTGACTGTGGTGTTGCAGGTCCTAGCTGTCCCCCTAGAGACCAGAGACACCCCTCCCACCGCCCCACCATGGTGCAGTCCTAGTTGGTCAAAACATTCCCAGAGCTCGGATTGGTCAGCGATCTGAGAATCTCTTTTCTGATTGGTGTAATGAAACAGGGAGGTCCGGTTCTTTTGGAGCCTTCTTCCGGCTTCTATGTTGGGGAAAAAAAGAAAAGACGAATGGAAAAAATAGTAATCCACAAAAGGACCATCGCTTAGTTCCTCCGTGATACGGTAACATCTACACACACATAGAGACGGGTTGATCTGTAGCTCTATATTGTTGTACTCTTTAGAAAGTTCAGAATTTAGCAAGAAAAGCAGGCGGCAGCAGGTTAGCCATGCTAACGTTAGCCTGCTGCTAGCTCAGATAGCTGCATGCTAACAAGGTAGCTCTTTAGTGTTAAGGTTAGCGGACCAGAACCAGAACCACTGACCACAGGAAGCTGCATCTCACTGAGCTCATCCCGCGTTGGGTCACTGTGATGTAGGGAGTCTAAAAGTGTTTTTGGTACTTCAACTTGATATTTAATCAGCAACAATCCAGTTGTTGTTGTCGAGAGCAGTTTGATCAGATGTTACTATGCTAGTATAGAACGGTCAACAAAGGTTCACATAAAGGTTCCTGTGTTGTTTTACATAGTTCCATTGATTTCTAACGGGATCCCTTTTGATCAACACCATTTAATGTTCACGTTAATGTTATCGCCTCGCTCCTGGCTCCCTGGCTAACGTTAGCTAGTAACCTAACCAGACCTAGTAACCCTAGCTAGTAACCAGAGCTAGTAACCAGAGCTAATAACCAGAGCTAGTAACCAGAGCTAATAACCAGAGCTAATCACCAGAGCTAGTAACCAGAGCTAGTAACCAGAGCTAATAACCAGAGCTAATAACCAGAGCTAATCACCAGAGCTAGTAACTAGAGCTAGTAACCAGAGCTAATAACCAGAGCTAGTAACCAGAGCTAGTAACCAGAGCTAGTCACCAGAGCTAATAACCAGAGCTAATCACCAGAGCTAGTAACCAGAGCTAATAACCAGAGCTAGTCACCAGAGCTAATCACCAGAGCTAGTCACCAGAGCTAGTAACCCTAGCTAGTCACCAGAGCTAATAACCAGAGCTAATCACCACAGCTAATAACCAGAGCTAGTAACCAGAGCTAATAACCAGAGCTAGTAACCCTAGCTAGTCACCAGAGCTAATCACCAGAGCTAATCACCAGAGCTAATAACCAGAGCTAGTAACCAGAGCTAATAACCAGAGCTAGTAACCCTAGCTAATAACCAGAGCTAATCACCAGAGCTAATAACCAGAGCTAATCACCAGAGCTAGTCACCAGAGCTAGTCACCAGAGCTAATAACCAGAGCTAGTAACCCTAGCTAGTAACCAGAGCTAGTAACCCTAGCTAATAACCAGAGCTAATAACCAGAGCTAGTAACCAGAGCTAGTAACCCTAGCTAATAACTAGAGCTAATCACCAGAGCTAATAACCAGAGCTGGTCACCAGAGCTAATAACCAGAGCTAGTAACCAGAGCTAATAACCAGAGCTAGTAACCAGAGCTAATAACCAGAGCTAATAACCAGAGCTAGTAACCCTAGCTAATAACCAGAGCTAATCACCAGAGCTAGTCACCAGAGCTAATAACCAGAGCTAGTCACCAGAGCTAATAACCAGAGCTAATAACCAGAGCTAGTAACCAGAGCTAGTAACCAGAGCTAATAACCAGAGCTAGTAACCAGAGTTAGTAACCAGAGCTAATAACCAGAGCTAGTAACCAGAGTTAGTAACCAGAGCTAATAACCAGAGCTAGTAACCAGAGCTAATCACCAGAGCTAATCACCAGAGCTAGTAACCAGAGCTAATAACCAGAGCTAATAGCCAGAGCTAATAACCAGAGCTAGTAACCAGAGCTAATAACCAGAGCTAATAACCAGAGCTAGTAACCAGAGCTAATAACCAGAGCTAATAACCAGAGCTAATAACCAGAGCTAGTAACCAGAGCTAGTAACCAGAGCTAATAACCAGAGCTAATAACCAGAGCTAGTAACCAGAGCTAATAACCAGAGCTAGTAACCAGAGCTAATAACCAGAGCTAGTAACCAGAGCTAATAACCAGAGCTAGTAACCATAGTACTCCCTTGCTAACGTTAGCTAGTAACCCTAGTACTCAGAGTACTCCTTGGCGCTCCATTAGCCTGCTTCTGCCCCCCCCCCACACCGCCGCCTTTAAGGGTTCAAACTGCTCGGCTTTTCTTGTTGTATATATTAGGAATGCAATTGTTAACTGACTTTAATCCTCAATGGTATCTTCGGTGTGTCTGGTACTGGAATTAATGTACAATTTTGTCACTATTTTAGATCATAATTAGTTAAAATGAGCTCCCAGCAATTCCCCCGACACGGGCTGCCTGCTTCCA
>CAKAKQ010036711.1:0-10501 GCA_916700675.1 Helicolenus avius
ACACACCTGCCCGAGCCAATCATGAGCAGAGCATGGCTGCAGCTTGGTAGCGTGAAGAACCTAGCTGCTACGTTAGCACCACGGTAGCTGTTTGTCTAGAAATACACAACAAGTAACCATTACATCCCTAGAACTATATTTGTGATGTTTGTGAAGGTTCTCAGTCATCCAGGTCATGGTATCCGAGTAAGGGTTAAATCAGCAGCAACTGGACTTGGTTTAGATCTTTGAAGACGTTTCACTTCTTATCCAAGAGGCTTCTTCAGTTCTGGACTGAAACTGCACTGCATTTAGGCTACTTTGTTTTCCCAAATCTTTGACAAGACAAGAGTCCAACTTTGAGACCAGATAACTAAAATAGAAGAAAGATTTGTTGTTTATATTATTTTAATACTTCAGAGCCGCGGGGAACCAACTGCTAGGAAAATCCATTTCTGTCAGCTTCTGACAAGTCAGTGAATGACAGTGAATATATTTGTCAGGGGGAGATGTGAAGTCGTTGCGAGCCACAGGAGCTCGACAACTCTGTGATGCAGGTAATGCCGCAGTTTGTGTATGCAACCTCCGTACGACATGAATGAACTAGGACATCTGCTAAAGTCTCTTCTTATTTTGCCATCCTCTAAAAGACACCTGTCAGTGACATCATCGGGGAGTACAAACATAATTAAGTAATCAAGCCGACACATTACATATGTAAATGACATTAATTGCAGACATGGGTTTGAAATATTCATTCAAATTAGTCACATCATTTAGGCAGGGATCTCTTCCCAGCGAGTGTAATCATTGAACTAATTAGGTCAGTCAATGCAAGTTGAAACAATTTGAAAAGCAATTCCAGTTTCCAATTAATTCTTGACTAAGAGAATGAAAACGATATAGGATGCAAATGTGTGAAGTAAGAAAATACAACACACCACCGTGAGCGGACGGACGGAAACGCGCCGAAACACTGAGAGAAATTTCACCTTTGAGCTTGAACCCCAGCAGTTATTATTTTTCAAGATGCATGGGTCAGAATGTGTGTTTGTGCCAAGGAGACAGTCTGTATGGATTTTCTCAGTGACCCTGTTCAGTGATGTATAGTGTATATAGATGAAAGCCAAACACTCTTTCACATTTCTGATGCAAAACGCACCACTTAGGAGAATTCATATCCACCTGAGTGACCTTCTTCAGAAATACACAAAACTAGAAAAGTGCACTCAGTAGAGTGCAGTGTGTCTGAATTGTCTAAACCTCCATCTAGACCGCAAAGATGTAAGATGCGTTTTTCACTCGCATGTCTCAACAGATACTCTCTCATTTTAATACATGCAGCTGTCTCACCGCCTCCATGCAGGCCATAGACTTTATTCAATATGGATGTAGTCTCTTTGACGTCACCCATAGTTTTCTGAAGAGCCAAAGTGAAACTCAAAGTGGGTGGTCCGACTGTCGCCATCGCGGTAGTGACAACAACCTAACTCCAGCTGATACAAAAATGTGATGAAGCAGAGCAGACAGCAGCTAGCGACCTGAGACTGCACCCACCTGTCACTCAAAGTGTCTGCGCCCTCAATAATGCCGAACTTTAAGAGTTAATAAACATTTAAACTGATGAGTTGTATAAAAGTTTCCCCCCCGTAAAGTTGTCATGAATGGGGAAATTACCATTTTTGTCCTAGGCTGTAAACATATTTATTTTCGCTGTAAAGTTGCGCATTTTAACATAGGGGTCTGTGGAGATTGACTCACTTTGGAACCAGCTTCCAAGTAGTCATTCGAAGAACTGCAGTTTTTACAACTTTCGTGTTGGCTTCAATTCTCAGCACCGGAAGTTGCCGCTTATTGTGGTCCTGCGTGTCAGCTGCGTCTCACGGGTGCAACCACAACCTGAAGCGCCTATTTATGCTTCAAATCGCCAATACGCACGTAAACATGAGATTGACGCCCAATAAAACGGCACTGAATAAATATATTTATCTACATTTTGTAACCTAAAGGCAGAGCAGAGTGTGCTGGCTCTGTCAAGGAAATATCCTTAAACCTAATGTCCTTATTAAACAGAAAAATACAGCCGTACATCTTCTGAATTACATTTTTTTTTCACCAAACTAAAACAGGCTTAATTTCCTTGTTAACTCATCATAAAGCACTTCATTCAAATTCAACAGGCAAAAAATAAAACTCTGGTGGCGTGCCGACTAGGGGTGTCCTCGACCAGAGAAAATCTTTGTCAACTAACAATCATACGATTTTGTCGTCTAATTGATGAGTTGATTTAATGGACAGATCTGTAAAAACTGAGTTTCTCCACAAAGAATCACACAAAAGCACCACTTTAAGTCTTGTGTTTACCAGAGATGTGCTCATAGGTTTCTTGGAAATAAGTCATTCAGCTTGAAAAAGCATAAAAAATGACTAATGGACTAAATAAATCTTGGTTAACTAAGACCAGAGTGATCGTTAATCGACTAATGGGCTAAGAGGGGGCAGCCCATCTACTCTAGGTAATACACTGACTATGGATAAGTACCTCATACAACCCCATTTCAAAACACCTGAACTATCCCTTTAAATTTATTTTTGCAAAAGGTTGTTTGTCTTTCTTTTGCTGCATCGCCCAAAGCAGATTTACAATAGTACACCGGTGCCCTGATGAGACTATGAGACTATATGAAGAGACATGCCCTCAGTGCATTACCCCCATTCTCACTTTCCACCTTCCCACAGCGCTGCCCATCTCTCCATCCTCAGAGATCCCACCAGAAGCCTCCAGAGAGACAGATGCTTTGTCCATTCATTCGGTAATTACATTCCACCGCCAGATCTTTGCAGGCTGATAATTTAGCTGTCTGTCTCGTTCTCTTTATCTATTGGCAAGCCACTTCTTCCGTGTTTGCTCTGATCGGGCGTATTCGCAGATAAGACTCTCATGCAGTAACATCATCCTGACTGCGTTAAACAATGAAAAGAGTTGGGAGGGATTGACCTGCCAGATTTAGGGTTTATTTTAGCTCCCATTCATGGAGGGAAAAACAATAATCACTTCATCACAACTGACGAACAAATTCAGAGTGTTTAACAGCATTGGACGTAATGAATTTATTAGAGTGATACAATATGGGAAGAATCTAAACAGTAACATATGGAGGATGCTTACTGGTGAGCTGAAGCAATTAATCAATTTGTGTAGCCTATACTAACTCAATACAGCATGTTTACTGTGAAATCATAACGTTAGTTCTCCGAAAAATGGGAACAAATGCCTTTAGGCTTATTTCTCGCCTTTGTTTTGTGTTTAAATCACAGTATCAACAGCTGTTGTTGCAGATGGGCTAAGAAGCAATTTAACTTAAAGTTGTTCCGATACTAAAATCAGAAATGCGCCCGATACAGCCCAAAATTTGGTATCGGGTATTGGCGAGTAGGCCAGTCTATACACTGATCCAATACCATAATTTATTAACCCAGGAAAAAACTTGTTTAATCGGAAATCAATTCTTCTTCACCACTCAAAACAGTAGCCTTCACTATCCTGTCACCCTGGATGTATCATGGCTGCTACTGGCAACTACTGTTTTAGAGCAGCAAAGAAGAACTGATTGCAGGTAGTTTGTCTAGTGACGATAGCAAACAACAACAGAGTGCTACAATAATGAGTCCTAAAACCCAGAAATGAATTCGCATTTTAACACATCCGGTTCCCTCGTCTGGAAGTCAATGAGTCTTTAGTCAGATGCCTGAAATAAAGTCTGTGATTATAACAAGCTTAAAAGAATTTAACGTTTCGTTCTACGATATAAAATACATCAATATATACCTCACTCGTGAATTTTGAAGTCTTTATGTGTCTTAAAAAAGGCGGTTGCCAACAAGTGGCTAAATGAGACTAATAAAGGTCATCACGCCGACTCATCCTCCTTTATAGCCTCGTTGTGTATACTCATGTTCATGTGACCATGGTGTAGTTTGTTTATAGCCTGACGTTAGCTTTTTACTTCTGGCGATTGCATTCACACTTCAAAAATCATAAAAGTGGTGTTCATTTGTGGCGATCATCTTGCTGAACAAAACGTGTAAGTACAGTAAACGTGTGTTTGCCACAGAGGTTATTTTCTGCAATAATCCAAAACCCAATGGAGAAATCTCATTGGCTTTTTGTTGAGGGAACCCAGGGTGATGCTAACTTCCTAGTTGGCCTACAAAAGTACATCATCCCTGGAGCACTCTATAGCGCAGTGCTAGTGGAAAGTGTAACGGTAGTCAAAGCGAGGAAAATGTCAACCATTTGGCAATATTTCACAGTGGAAAATCCAACAAGTAAAACAATGATTTGTACAGTATGTAAGGCTTCTGTTTTGAGGAGTGGCACTAGTGTTGCAAATTTCAACAGCAGCAATAAAACATTAGAAGACGCATCACACGAAAAACGTTGCCTTCCAACAACAAGATAAATTCCACAGAGATAGCCCAAAAGCGACAAAGATATTATATTTATCATGCCGGTATTGGATTGGTACTCAAGTTCAGGTGTCTGAATCGGTATTGGGAAGGAAAACAATGGTATTAGAACAAACTATAGTCTCTGTCGCTGCCTGTCACTCTCAGGCTTCAGCCGTCTCATCTATTCCCTCTCTTTTCTGTGGAGGACCCTGCTCTCTCCACTCTTTGATTTTGACACACAGATTTGCCAACCTCAGCCCTTCAAGTGAGATTGTTAGCATCCGGTGGCAAAAAAGGGGAGCGGTGAGGTGTTACAGGGGGTGTTGAAGAGGTTGAAAGTAGCTTGAGATGCTATTAAAGCGAGGTGTAGCGGCAGGAGTTAATAGCAGCTAGGGAGGAAATGTTGAAGGTGATGCTGCTGTGATTCACAAATTGCTCGGATCAATGTTTAAAGTACACAGTGTAATTAGCGGGAGCCTTATAATTGTGCTTCTAAAATCTCTTTCGACTCTTTTATGCATATTCTAGCGTTAAACACAAACAAGCAGCTGCACTATATCAGACAGCTACTGCATTAACCTGTCTGGTTACTCACTGCTGTGGTAATAATGAGAAGCAATGTAGGCACACTGAAAACTCCTTATGTTTATTAGGAAAAGGGAAATTAAAAAGGCAAAATATAACCCTGTATATATAGTCAGGCTGGATGTGTAGCCATCGTTTTATTGCTTTCCTTCTTCTGCTATTGGTGGCATCTAATAAGTTCTGGCTCACACGTGTCCCCGTCCAGACACTTGGCGTAAAGTGCACGAGTGGGAGGGAGTGGAGAAGGTCACTTTAATAATGTTTGTACTGACTACAGCCTGTTAGTGGGAAAAAAAAGGCTTTAAACCCGATGACACTGAGTTGTTTTAATCAATTTCAATTCAGAGGCACTACAGGACATCTCCACGCCGGCAGCTGATGGAAGGCCGTCGCTTGTGCTTCGGATAAGGAGCAGAAAGTGTGACCATGAGGACTGCATTGGTCTAGGCTGCAATACAGTACAACAGCTCTCACAATGTGTATGGACTACATTCTTCACTCGAGGCAGTCTTCTTCAGAGTACATTTTAAAGGGAAACTTGATTGACATATATATCTGTGATAAATGCGTGCCTGGCCCTGTAAAAGCTGTTGAGATACTTCATACGTCCACATGACTGAAATACTTTAAGTACCTGAACAGAGAGTGAGAAAGAGTCCAGATAGAGTCTGTTAACAGTACTGCACTGCAGCTTGGTCACTCCTAGAGCTTTACAGTAAAAGCATACCGGTAGTTTTGGAAAATACATTATTCTTGCTGAGAGTTAGATGAGACAATCAAATTTAAAGCTAATGCTTGCTAAGGTTTGCTTAGCTTAGCTTAGCATAAAGACTGGAAACAAAGGCACACAGCTAGCCTGGCTCTGTCCAAAGTAGTGGGTAACCTCCGTCTGGAAAGTGAAGCCAATGCTGAAGTGCCTTAAACCTGCATTCTTTCTAACAGCCAGCAGGGGGCGACTCCTCTGGTTGCAAAAAGAAGTCTGATTGTACAGAAGTTTATGAGAAAATGAGTCTACGTCTCACTTGATTTATTACCTCAGTCATTGTAAACATGAGTTTATGGTCTCAATCGCTAGTTTCAAGTCTTCTTCAATACAACATGATGTTCATTTAGTGAATTATGGTCCCATTTAGAGTCAGATAAACCATAAAGCAGGGGATGATTTCATGCATTCAGTTGTACTTAGCTCTAGCCTCGCCTGTCACATCTGGTTGCAAAAAATCAACATGCGACAGCCAGAAACCAAGATGGCGACAGCCAAAATGCCAAACTCGAGGCTTCAAAACGGCAGTCCACAAACCAATGGGTGACGTCACGATGACAACATCCACTTCAGAGGCCTACAGTTTATGGTATTCGTCCAGTAACGTTAGCTAGATAAGCAGTGTTAACTCGCTTTTGGTATTTCTACAGATTTGTGTATACCTGAAGAACAGTAGTGTCAAACTGTTCCTTTAACTATACAGAGGATGATGATAAGGAAGGTTTACACACACACAACTTTTTTATTAGTTCCAAAAATAAATCATAATGTCAAGACATGTTAGGAAAAGTATAGGACAAGTTTCTTCTTGCTGTGGAAAGCAGTGAAGTGAAACAACAGTAAGTGAGACAAATGGGACAGTCGGGGGGGAAAAGTGATTCTTCTCTGATTTTCTTTTGTGACCAGTTCCATTAAGATGTGGAGATAAAAATCAGCTGAACAGCCCTCAAACATAGGGGCTTTAAGACTGGAGTGCACTGTGAAGGAATAATTCAGATCAACTGGAGGGTCATTATGTTTTCTGAGTGGTGTGTGTTGAAATTAAATAGACAGTCATTTTTACCCAAGGCAGTGTTATATAGCCAAGAGCAGGTCGAGAAATGTGCCAAAGGGGTTGCTGGGATTGGCCCTGACTTCCAGATATCTAGAGCTGAAATAAAATGTTTTCTTTGCCATAGTATTTTATTTTTCCTAAATATGTTATATACAGTACTGTTTATTTATTTATTTATTTATGTAATTAGTTGACCACCACATAACCTTAAAATAAAAAGCCAAAGGGATATTGTATATTTATATTCTGGGTCTCTCCGGCATGGCGGCTGGGTCACAAACTTTCTCATTTTACAGCTAAACAGTACACTGCAAACATTTGAGGCAAGAAATATGCTCAGCACTGCCACGTTTAACAGGTTGATCGGAGTTTGCGAGTTTTGCGAGCAGTGATTGACAGCAGCCCAGATACTGCTCGGCTCTGATTGGGTGTTTTCCTTCGGGGCTCAAAGTTACCGACTGCAGCTTTAAGTAAGTAAGTTACTCCGAGTCCTCCTTGCTGCGCTCAGTGCAGCCCGTTCACACGAAAAGGCGTATAAATGCCACGATAATGGTGTTGAGTGTGCAATAAATACGCCTTTCTTGATTTCCACGTACCATTAGTACGTCATGTATCATGTACTGACTGCAGTGTAAACGCATCTGCATACAAATGATGTGGTAAGCGTTAGTGACGTAGTATGGGTGGGTGGAGAGGTGAGTGGGCCCAACAAACACTGGACTTTTAACCAGGAGTGATGTTTAACATGTGACGATTGTCACTTGTTTGTGATTGTCACTTGTTTGTGACGTGTTTTCTGTAGTTGTGTTACGTTGTTTCTGTTTTACTTAGTTTACTTACTTATTTTAAGCCCACCCATGATATTTTCCTTTACCCTAACTAAGTGTTTTTCTTACCTAGACCTAAATGTGGATGTTTGCATGGCGTACAAATGACACGTGAAAATCGTCGTACAAATCACGCGCGAAAAGGCTAAAATGTGTCGTGTATAAATAATGTTGTAGTATTTGTACACCTTCTCGTGAGACCGGGTTGCTCATTGTGTGCTGCCACTGTAGTCCTGATATGGTCCAAGGA
The DNA here is from genome assembly GCA_916700675.1 of Helicolenus avius. Lineage (NCBI taxonomy): Eukaryota > Metazoa > Chordata > Actinopteri > Perciformes > Sebastidae > Helicolenus > Helicolenus avius. The sequence continues at coordinate 7,911 of CAKAKQ010036711.1, forward strand.
CACAACACTGCTGCATTGAAGAAGAACAATTAGTCTATAACATTCTGTCTCCTCTTATTTGTCAAAGAAAATAAAGACATTTTTATTTTAGTCTCGTCTTACAGAATACTGCATGTAGATATAGTCACAGTTAGTGACCTCGTCTAAGTCATGGAATAAAAGGTTGTTGAAGATTATATTTATTTATAGTTTTGTTAATGAAATTAACATTGGCTTAAATTTGGTTCAGCCCATAAAATAGAACATTTGATTAGAATATGAGTCAGCTTGCTGCACAAATGTGCATATATTAGTGTAGCTTGAACACTACACAGGGCAGAGTACTACTTCTGCTTCATTGATTCATTATAGCCAGTCCACAAAGTGACCCAGAATCAAGTGCAGCAGCGACTAGACTGTATGTCAGGATTAATATTATTATACAGATGTCCATTTAAGAGAGGATAATGGTGAATAAAGTCTTGAATTCATTACTTAAGTTCTTGCCTATAGAGTTTAAAATATCTCTTCATTGCAGGTCAGTATATTATAGGAATATCAGGATGTAAATCATGTCTTGCATATCTTGCACTGGCCCACGATGGGTAAAATAAATGTAAAATGTTGCCCACTCAATATCCCGCGTTCAATCTATAATCAGACCTGCAAACCATGTTTGTGCTCTACACAAAAAGTTTGACTTTCACTTCCTCTAGACACACATTCAATGTCATCGTACATGTAGCGATGCGTATTTTACAGTTCTGGTCGGAGACGGCAACTCCGCAGCCCACATTTGTAACCAAAGCAGTTCTTCATTTCCCCGACAGACCGTCTCCGAGGCGAGGTAAAAATGCAAAACATTTTGGAGCGGTGCTGAATCATACTGTCTCATGTGGGAAATCAACGTATTAAAAGCAACAGAAATCCTCCATGTAAACTCTCAAGATGCTTCCACATGTTGTCCTTTCAAGTCCCGCTTTGGATCTCAGCCAGTGTCATAGTAATGTGTCAGGATGTGTCAACGTCTTATCCGGGTGACACTTTTCAGGAGGAATATGTTATGGGCTCCCTGTTTGTGCAGGATTGGCGGAGTGCGGCATCAGGAAGGGTGTTTATTTTTAGACAGCCCGACGCTGATTGTGTTTTGAGTGATTTAATAAGTGCAGAGACAATGTGGAGAAACTTTGCAGGGCTCGAGACATCGACCCGGAAAGGTCAGCAGGAATTAGCGGAGTAGGAGTGAAACTTAACCTTTCCCTGGGTTGACTGACAGAAAGACAGAAGTGGCTTGATTGCAGCCATTGTGTACTCTTGTGTTTGATGATAATTACACATCATGTTGTTTGCCCGGCTTCATAAATATTTCATGAGCTCCTCTCATGGATTTAGAAAGACAAAAAAAGATTTTTACTATCCTATAGCAGAAAATAACTATAATATATCAGCGAGGGGGTGTTGCTGTGCTTCTTTAACAATACTAATGACTTCTCCTGGGGCCCACATATGGGTCTTTGTGCCCTGACTCCTGCCCGCCTTGGAAACCTCTGTACTGTAGCTGTTGTTACACTTGGAGCCTGTTCAAAGTTAAACTTCAACACTCTTTATAAGAACTCCTCCAAATGATTGCTAATACGAATCAGATCTCCAGATAAACGGTAATGTCAGTTGTTAAAGGAATTGTTTGATAGTTTGGGAAACATGTAATTCAGAAAATCAACACCACTCTTATGTCTTTGTGTTCACTATGGAGCTACAGCTGGGAGTTTATTAGCTTAGCTTAGCTTAGCATAAAGACTGAAAACAGGGGGAAACAGCTAGCATAACTCAATCCAAATTAAAAAATACACCAATACCAACCAGCACCGCTAAAGATAACCCTTTCTACCAGATGTCCTCATACTTTTCCACCTGACTTTCCCTCATCTGCCCTGCAATAACCCGTTCTCTCCAGTCCCAGGCTGTACTCAAAAACACCTACTACATACTACTGACGAATGCAGTATGCTGTATACAGTATACATACTGTGTTCCTCAGTAGTATGCAGAATGAAGCAGTTAAAGCGGTTTTATTTTTGCAGTATGCTAGACCAGGCTTTAGCTTTTAAACAAGCTTTTAAAGCCCTGGACAAAAAAACTAATTGTACCACTATTGCAAAATACAACTTTGATTTTGTTGTTTATGTTCTGTTTGTTTACTTTATAAGATCCTGCAGGTTTTAAACAATTTATTCTAACAGCTCATAATGAAATAAGACAAACAGGATCATCAATGAGGGGAGACAGTAAACATTGCTCGACAAAATTTAGTCAAACTGCTTTTTCAGTTAGAGCAACAACACAGTGGACTGATCTCCCTACGGATATTAGAGTGATGTTAAAAACGGTCATGTTGTCTCAGCAGGTTATCTCTCTGCCCCGTCAGAGGCTGCTCTTTCCCTTGCCTCTTCCTGCTGCTCTGTCCATTTTATAATGGACATTTTGGTTGTGATACATAAACAAACATCTGTCAACAAGGAAATAAAAGCTTCTTGTCTAGGAGACCGGTCTCTAGAGAGGAGCAGAGAGCTCCGGTCTGTGAGTGTGACTGCCCGGCTGGCGAGGTAGTGACC
>CAKAKQ010036713.1:0-14205 GCA_916700675.1 Helicolenus avius
GCGCGCATATGCGAACGCGCATGTGTGCCGACCCGCTACACTTATACGCTGTAAAAAGTTACAAATAGTCCCTTTAATACATCCATGCTTAACCCCTCACAATGCCCACAACCACTTCACACACACAGGCTGCCCTTTCCCCTTGGCCCTCCAGGTGTCGCTGTTGAATCATTTTAATAAGAATGTATTAAATAATTGATTTTTTCCAAAGAGGAGAAAAAAATATTCTATAAATGATACTGAATTTTTGTAATGGTTTATTTCAACCAATTACTCTTTTTAATATAAAATGTTGCAACCGTCCCCGGTCTCCCCTACTGCATAATAGGCTATATGTCACCAACTACAAAGAAGACTTAATGTGGCCAAGGAGAATTTCGATAGAATCTATATTCAGCCACAACAGGAACAGGAAGCAACAGGAAGAGCTAACTTTAATTGATATGATGTGCAAATGTGAGCAGCAGCCACAGTCTGACAGTCCACCCACGCAGTGTGTGTTAGTCTCCTAAACTCTGCCTGAACCTGCCTCAGAGGGAAACGCTCTCTACCATTCATGTAAGTACATTCGTCTCCTAAGTCTGACAGCTTTATGTAATATTATATTTTTGATTTTGCAGCCTATCGTAAGCCATTCTGATAATCTTTATCCTTAAGGTCTTACTTGTGATGTTTTTCTTTTCTTTTCATGCTTTTTAACAAACAATTATTAGGCTATTAAGTGTTAAACAAATGAGATAGTAGAATTTAAAGTGAGCTCACTCAGTGAAGTCATATAGCCTACAATTTGATTGTATTTTGCCACTTTTTTTTCAGTCTTGGTTATAAACGTGTACACATCTGATGGCGAGTAAGTCCTGGATCACACTAATGCTGCTCTTAATAACCTGGAGGGAGAGCATGCACTGCGATGGATTTACAGGTTGGTCCATCCATGGTCTTTTTTTTTTAAACAGACAAATCCTCAATGTAACACAAACTAAAATAAAATGCATTTACGCACAATTCTGCAGAGACAGGGAGTTATGGGTGCGTCTTTTGCGCAAACGTTTCCAAGAAACGGTTCACTGTTTTCCCAGTAAAATAACAGTAAAGAACTGGCGGCAGGGTTGCCTTTATATTACTGTGAAATTAACATTATTGTACTGTTGCTGAAATTTACAACTTTGTACTGTTAATGAAAAATACAGTTTTAACTGTTTTTAAAAAAATAATAATTTCACAGTATTTTACAGTTAATTTACTGTTTAAAGATACATTATATAGCTGTTTTTCACCTTTCTTTTACATGATATTACTGATACTGATTTTTTAATGCACTATTTAGGTTTTACATACATTTTAATAAACATTAGTTTTTGCCTAGATGAATAGACTTAGCAGGTTACAGACATAGGAATAGTCACACTAAATACAATTAAAGGCACCTGTTAGGAAAAAGGCTATAATAGACAGTAGCAGTAAAGTGCTGTTTTTAAAGAATGCATTATAGTTCAGTTAATAAACGGCTTATGAGCGTAATTTAACAGGTTTTCTTTTGTACTAACAGTAAAGCACTGTTTTTAGCAATAACAGGTTGATACTGTTGAAATCCTGCTGTAAATTATTAAGCAATTGTTTACAGTGGCATATATGTTTTCGCTTGCAGTGGATCCTCCTGAGGACCTTGTGATAACAGACCCCGGTCTTCTTGGACGTCTCCAGATCACATGGAGCCGCCCGGCCAGCTTGATTAATATGACAGATTGCTCAGAACTGTATCAGCTGGAGTACTTCGACACATACAGGAACAGCTGGAATGTAAGTGTTAAACATTTTATTCAAATCTTACATGGAGGCACTTCACTTGCCTTACCTCCTGCCAATATATATATATATATTATAGCATTAACATGATCAGCTATGCTAATGAGGCAATTAATGAAGGCAATTCATTATCTACATGGAATGAGATCCAGACATACAAATACAGATTTAACAGCTGTTTGTTGCTGCACTGTGGAAGCTGCTCCACGTCATGCAACCATGATAAGTAAAACAATGCCATACTGTATGTGGGGGAAAAAAAGCCAGTTTTCATATCTTGAAAGAACGGATCGTATCCGAACTCTTCACTCTAGATGATATGCTGCATCCCTTTTATTATGGATCTTTCTGCAGAAACTGTCTGTTGGGAATTATTCAAATATCAGCATAGTACTTTGCCCAGTACATTACAAACTAAATAAAGCTGTTTCCACTCTGGAAAAAACGTAAAATTCCCAGGTTGGTTTTATTTCTACCTGCAGGGCGTTGATTGAGCAACAGAAAGCCGATAACCTTTCCCACAGATGCTGGTGTCTGAGTCAGGTTGCAATGACAATGACAGATAGGCCTATGACTAATATGTTATGACTAAGAAAATAATCATATCCGTGCCCATGGTGACAATGACCGTGATTATGATTGTGGTGATGATTATGACGCATTATGATGCATAGATGGAGCTCTTCCACTGTCTCATACAGACCAATTTCAATTGTAGATGATCCCTCTGAGACCCACAATAGACTTGTTTTTGTCTTTTTTAGGGGGGTGCAGGGGATCTTTAGGGGGAGATAGCAGGTCAACAGTAGATGTCACATAGAAGTGGTGTACATCATCTGAAAGCTGGAAACCAGAAGATTAATCTGAGATGCAGCTCAGCACTGTGGGTTAAGTTGTTCTAGTCATAAATTAGAAATAAACATGAATTAATTGGATGACGAACACTTCTGTTCTGGGTCTCACTACAATGAAATGGCTACTATGGGGACTAACGTCATCACACATGAATACAGTTGGGCCCATTGGATCCACAAGAGCCTCAGCTTTGCAGTGATACCCAATTTATTCAATTCCAAGACTGTTCAGGGCATTAAAGTATGAAATACAGAAGCTATCAAACCTTGAGCTTGACTTTTTTTCTTGTATATTTCTTGCACAGCCCATGTGCATTTATTGTCTCCAGGATATTAAAAGTGTCTCACAATACTTCAATGATTCAGGACATGATCTTTTCGAGTGAACGCCTGAGGTATCCATTTAGTTTCAAGCCGGACTGATATAAATAACCAGCTTTGAATACATAGCATCGGGTTTCCCAGAACAACATCTCTCAGGGAAATTCGAGATCGGGAAGTCAGAGCACAGTAAACATAAATGTAAACTATCATCTGAATATTATTGGCAGCTCATCAGGATGATTGATAGGACACACAGTGCCCAGTTTGATCTGATGAAAGACGTGCAAGTGAGGGTGTACACCTTGCTGAATGGACCCTGCACCAACGGCACTATGATCAAGAGCAAGAGCTACGCCGAGCTGGTCCAGAAACCTCCCAGCACAGGTCAGTCCTCGAGGTTTCATACATGGTGGTAAAAAGGTCTAAATGAGGAAAATGTATGAATTGACATTGAGTTGTTTTACTCACCTTTCTACCTCTAGGTATTGTGGGTACCGCAGTCCAGGATTTCGTCTGTGTGTACCATAACAGGAAGGACATGGAGTGCAAATGGGGAAGAAGCCAAAAGATGCCGGCCCACTCACAGCAAACTCTATTTTTCTGGTACGTCATGTGATCCTCAGAAGATCCAAATATTGTCTGCTGAGAATTGTTGATGATCTTAAAAAGATAGCTTTCATGATTTCTTTAAGAGTTTAAATACCACAAAACAAAGGCCATTGACCCTTGAAGAATTGAGAAGATGATAGGACAAACATCTTCAAACCTCACTAACTTACAATAAAGCTGTCTGGATGAATAGATACCACCCACATCAACAGTGTTATCGGATCTGTCTCTCTCCCAGGCACAAGGCGCTGGAAAAGGCAGAGGAATGCCCAAAATACGTTATTTCAAGCGGAACCAGGAGCGGATGCAACTTCACGGGGAATTCTCTCCCCGAATTCACTGATATCAACTTCTGTGTGAATGGCTCCTCTCCTGAAGGGCCCTTGAAAGCATCATTCATCTCCCTGCAAATTCAAAACCACGGTACATGCATGTTCGCTCAACCAGTAAACTCAGTGAGAGTATAGTGATTCATTACTTCATTACTCCACTGTGATCTCACTAAAATCACCAGCTTGTTTTATTTGATGTTTATGCAGTGAAGCCTGAGACCATAGAGAAGCTGCATCTGCAAGCAGGTCCAGACGCGCAGCTGCAGCTAAACTGGGACGGTCCTGTTGGGAGGGTTCCTGAAAGCTGCCTAGACTGGGAGGTGGAACACAATCAAGAGGGACCTGATGGAAAAATTGCTTCGGTATGGTTCACCTAATATGAACATTTCTTTTTGTAAACAAACCTAGCAAGGAGGTTATGTTTTCAACGGTGTTGGTTTGTTGGTTTATTGGTTTGTTGGTTTGTCCGTTTCGAGGATTACTCCAAAAGTCTGCGATGGATTTGAATGAAATCTTTTGGAGGGGATCCGGATCATGATCCGGCTTTGGGATTTTGTTTTAAATAACTCCCCTCAGCCTGTGCATTAACACCACAAGATTTAAGACATGCGCAGTGTAACCGATGATGCGTTCATGAAGCGCCACCCTGCCTCTTTCCTTCTGCCTGCAGAGAGAGGGACAGAGAGAGAGCGGGGTTGGAGGTGGGGATGAAGGGACACCTGTTGATTGTAGATTCAGCGTTTTTCCACATTAAACTCTATGAAATTATAGTTGAGTTCGGCCAAAGCACACTTGGTGATTGTTGGAAAGAGTAACGACGACCGGCTTGGCGTAGGTCTGCACTCTCCAAGGGCCAATCTAGTTCCCACATGCCTTGTTTGTTTTGAATGGGCTTAAATAGATTCCAGAGTGATGAAAGCATTGCAGAGCCATGCACCTGCAGAAAACCGTTGCTGTGAGAGTAGTAGAAGCATAAAGAGAAGTGTCAAGATATCCCTTAACTGCAAGAGCATCTTCTTTAAAAATGTGAGATTAGTTTCCTTGCCTAACCTGCTCGGCAGTTATGTGCTTTTTCATTACACTTTTCAAAGTATAGTGCAATTATTGGACATATTGCGTGTCAACAGCAAACTTGTCAGTGCTGATAACAGCAGACTTTTGAAGAGTCAAAACACTGCTGACATTTAGAATACCTTGGCCAGTCTAAATATATAATTATATGATATAACTTGGCATGCAAAGTCCACAACACATATACAGTATAACAGAAGTGCAGCATTAAAATGCCTCGACACCACCTCCGTCAAAGAACTGACTACTTCTTCACTGCATTTTTTAAAGTTTTAAATTTTAAATAGACACGGAGGAACATGGTTGTTGTGTTTGTGGTCACCAGGCAGTATTCAATGGCCTTTTAGCTCTGATTTGGACTCCACCGACTTGAGACAATGATCTGGGTCTTTGGCTACTGCAGTAGATGTCAGTCTTTATTTCCCCATTCGTTAACTTTGTGTGTGTGTGCAGTTTAGTGCTGCGCAGGTAGTGTATCGATATATCAGAGCTGAAAAAGGCTGACGAATGCTGTTAAAAACTGGGTTGATGATGATGTGGTGGGACTGAACCAAATGTGCCATAAAACCAAACCAGCGATCTAAATAAGACTAAGGAAAAAAAGTTGATTTATGTAGCTTTAAGCCAGTTTAGGCATTGGGATATGTATATTAACTCACTAACTCTAACTTTTATTGTAATTAAATAATTTCTCCATTTATTTTTGTTATTTACAGGAGCAGATTGCAACCAAACAGACGAGCCTAACGCTATCCTCCACCCAGGAGAACGAGAGAAGCTGCTTCAGGGTTCGGTCCAAGTTGTCCAAATATTGTGCAGACAAGGGTTTTTGGAGCGAGTGGAGTCAACCGACATGCCACCCAGGTAATGATGTTTCGTTTTAATACAACAGTGCAGTAAAACCTGTATTTTCTTGTTGTCATTACAAAGAAAACCTGAAATATAATTTCTAGTATGAAATTAGTTCACCAGAGTTTGATAAAGCTTTGCAATCAATCACTACAATACACTTTCTCATATCAATCACCAACTAATTTGTTACATGTATTGTTATTATTATGTTTTGAAGTGATAAATACACCATGAATGTATCTTTTGAGCTTCAAACAAGAGACACTCAGCGGTCCGAAAGGCCCCATTTATTTGGGGAAATTTAATTAATTTGTACCACTTAAAGACACCAAGCACAAGCACCATCAAGCACCTTAAGGTGGGTCCTGCAGCACTTTAAGGACGTCTTGTAAATCTAATCAGTTATTATCTGAGTCTATGTAGTAACTTTTGATGGCACAGAAGAAAATGACCTTTGTTACACCCCTAGTGACTCATACTGTTTGTCTGCTTAGTGTCTACACCTTCCAGGTAAAGAGTGGGAGTTGATCACAACAAGGACTGCAATGCACACATAGGGATTATTTTCTCCATTGCCTAATATGATGTTGTTTTGTTAATCACTTGAGGTTCATAGCTGTACTTTTGGAGGTACTGACTTGACAGGTATGATCTAGCTTTTTTACCAATGTATCTAATCTGAGTGCTGGTTGATTTCTGAGGCTCTAAGCAAAATAGGATGTATTCTGCTGAGTGTGCTGAACTGTATGGGTATTTGAAGGCAACAACATTGCACAAAGAGTGGCTCCACAACTTACGCATCCGTCACGTGAATCCAGAGTTATTTCCCTTCCTCCTACACCGTGACGGTTGTGACCCCGTTACCGACAAGGCCTATTGAAAGAGGCTGAGTCACGCGTCAACAATGTGTCATATATTTGGGATACTACATATGCACAATAAAATCTGCAGCTTCAGTTACACTGCACATGTGTTGTACCCTATTCTCCAAGACCCGTGTCCGCCCTTGTCCCAGCCTCCTTCAATAGGCCTTGGTTACTGAGCCATGTGACTGAACGGACTTTACTTCGCCTGCTCCATGGGCCCAATGGATGCAGAAGATCGCCGGAAGATCCGGGTACTCTTCCACTCGGAAGTCAAGCCATTTTGGCATCATGCGCCTCTGAGCAACTTTCATAGGAATGGACGGGCCTTCAATGCTGTATCCAGTTTCCTTAATACATCCGTGGTCAATAGGGATCAAGGAGTTCCTTTTTGCCTTCAGAAGGTAAATGGCTGTAGGCTACAGACGGCCTTTTCACCTAATTTACAAGTGTTGAAATTGGCCTCTGACATTCCTGTCTCCACTATTGTTAAAATCTCCTTATACTGCAATAACTTATTGGGTGTTTGTTTTGATGTCTAATAGTTGACTACTTTCCTCTCTTGCCAGTTTAAATTGCCATTTCTACCAATACTGAGAAAAATTGACCTAAAATGTCTGTAGCTTCAGGTTGTTAAATAAAACTCATTGCCATTCTGCTTTGAAGCATCACAATGTTGTCACAGAATAAATATTTTGATGTGCAGGTGTGAGTCTCCTTCATTGCACTCCATGTGGTTGATGCACAAGGGTCAGTATTAGGCCCCCTGTTGTTTTCTGTACATTAATAATATTTATTTTCCTTACTGAACATTGCAATGTCTATTTTTATGCTGATGATACCATCTTGTATTCCATCGGCAGACAGGATGGGAAGGGTCGTCACAGACCTTTTCATGAGTTACGTTAATTGTACTTTAAAGATTATGCTATCTCAGCTGCTGAGATATTAAACTGTTGAGTTCAAAGTGGGCAACCACAGTTTAGGTTCACTTTAAAAGTTTAACTTACCATTTCTGAACTGGGGAAAACTGTTTTGTGGTATTATGTGCCTTGCAACACTGGAATGAACTGTTAAATAAACAAAAAAAGTTAGAAACTTTCCTCTGAGTGACTTTAATGTTCGTCTTGCTGAACGCTTTAATGATATTTGTGACTGTTTCAATTGTCTTATTGTGATGTCATATACATTTAATTTGTTCTCAGGTCTACAAAATGCTGTAATGAAACTCTAACACAACAAAAATGTGTCCAAATTACTCGTGGATCTATAAAATGTCCAATTATGAATATTTTGCTTTGTTTGGACATTGTGTTCATTCCTGTAAGCTTCATTGATAGGGATGCTTTTTTAAAATATAAATAAACTGTAGATAAACTTGATCTCATGTGTGTTTGCTTTTTTTTTAGAAAAGAAAGAATTGGCACCTGAGCCAGAATGGGACACGGTACCTGTGTATGTATACATCGCTGTTGCCATCATCGCCACACTGGTGCTGTTGCTTTGTGTGGGGGCAGTGATCATAATGTGAGTAAACACACATATGCAGTATATAATAATGCACACACAATGACATGAGAAGCTCACTGCGAACTGTGTTTCCATTGTAGGAGGAGGTCGAAACAAGTGAAGAAGCGGGACGCTCTGCTCACCACATTGTTTGCCAGAAATTCAGTTCTTAGAGTGACGGGGGCCTAAAACGACGAAAACATCTGCACCTTCATTGCACACAAACAGCACATTTGCCAGATGTTTTATTGTAGTATAACAGCATTTTTCTGGGTCTCTGATTGAAAGATACTACACAGTCATCACCAGCACAGATTGTAACCAACACATTACTGAACATATTCTACATTAGGCTGAAGGTTACAGTAGGTCACTTAATACATGTTACCTACAGTATTCTATTAATCCTAACATACTGTACCGCACCTGCCTTTTTGGATTACATTTTTATACAAAATGCTTGAATTTACATGATAACTGGAAATGTTATGCTTTGGTGAAAAGTCACTCTTTATGATTGTTTTTTTTTTTTTTGCCATGACACTTGCCAGCTGATTTAATCAGCAGAGATGTTGTATTCAGGACCAATTATGTATTCTTTGGGAATTTGTTTTTGATGTTTTACTATATGCCGGATCTCGGTGCACTTCATGTTGTGGAGAAATGTTATTGAATTATGTTTATTTTTTCATCTAAAATTGTTTACTTTTTGCCTAAACTCTTGCCAATTGGTTCAGATAACACATTTTATTATGATGTCTACATCCAGTACACAAGGATAATATGTGTGAAATTTGAAGCCAATGAAGTTTCTCATCACCTACAGATTTTATAACGCAACTGACTGAGTGGAACGGGTAAATACAGAAGAAGTTAGTGTGTCAGGTTTTAAAGCCAAGCCTCCTTGCCAGTTTTGTCTTGAAGAGTTTAAATTATAACTCAACATGACTGCAATGTTTCTGTAACTGTGCAGCATTTTTGTTGTTGAAATGCAGAGCTATTTTGAGCTCTTACTGTGTGTGTGTTTATGGGGTCAAAATCATTTTAACCTCTGCTGTAACTTTAAGTTATTTCTTCGTAAGAGTTTTGAATCATGACCTCTTTTTTAATTTGTTAATAATAATGTTATACTGCCTTTAATGAAAAGATAATGCATGAACTGTATTTTACACAAACACTGTTAAATGGGATTTTTGGGTGTGTGTACTTCATATGTGTTCATAGGTTATAGAAAAATGGCTATGATAAAAACAGTTTACTTTTTTACAAGGTAGCATAGCTTGGGTTTTTTGTTTTAACAAGATGTCTTAACAAGCCACTGGATATCAGCAGTGTTTTTTTCTGTTTCATTTTATGACCTATTTCAAATAAAGCATACCGTGGAAGGCACTATGAGCTGTAGTATTGCAAATCATTTAAACAAACATAAAGTGAATGACTAAATGAAAGTGTTGACCTTAACTAACTGTGTGTTATTCAGGGGATTGATAATATCAACTGAAACTGGTGAACTCCACGTCTTGTTGAAACCTGTCTCTTCTCAGAACTCCAAAAGACAAAACATTCAAGTGAATGTTAGTCACTAACATAATAAAGCTGGCGCGGTCCATTGGATTGAATGCCAGAAGTAAAGGTTTAGGTGTAATTTACTTCTTAAAATGAAAACATTTCAGTAACATCTGCATAACGTTGTCTGTCATAACTGAAACAGCTGGAGATACTTTAGAGTCTATTAAGTTGTCTCTGTTGTGTATGCATCATGATATAGTTGCATAAACAGCAGCAATGATAACAATCACTGCTGTATTTTTTCCACATGATGTTTCTGTAGACGCCTAGTTGCATTTCACAGAATCCGAATAGTTTTACAACTTTTCCCATAAGTCAACATCAATATCATTTATTGAATAACAATCTGAATACTGATTTTCATGTGTATCTATCACAGTTGCATTTGTATGATATTAAAAAATGTGTCTTATGTACAGCAGGACATTAGGTTGGTGAAATCCCTATAGGCCAGTTGCTCTCGTATAAACTACATACTCTACATTGTTCTGTCATTTCAAACAGTGAAGGGACGGATTTGCCTTTTGGTTTCCACATGATACGAATATTATGAATTTAAAATATTGTTCATATGCAAATAAGAGTATTTTTTCAACTGTGCCATGCTTGCAAGTAGACATAAATATCTCTATAAGTGAGGAATCATGTTTATTTATGATTCATGGCACAGTACCACTATGCATGGTCAAATAATCTGTTATGATGTTTACCTAATTTACTTATGAAGATAACCTGCTTTTGAGTGTATATATAGTTAGGAAGACTATTTTGTTATGGCTCTTGTTGCCCTCTAGTGGCCAGATAATCTATAGCACCCAACGTAGATGAAATGAGTGTTATTTATATTTTCAGTGAATTCTTTTGTGACCTACAGAAAACACTTGAATTAAATACATACACTTGTTCATATTCATATATTTCATTTAACATTTGATGAGGATTTTCTGGCACATGTGAATGTGCTTGAGTGTGATCGTCTTGTTGTGTTCAGGATCTCTCGTAACCTTTATGTGAGGATGTTTGCCTGAGGAAGCCCAGAGTTGGATTTAAACATTGCCAATAAAGCCCTCTGATTCAGTGAGAACACACTACACTCTTCAGTTTCTATAGATCTCACCAAACTAATCAATCTGCAGTGGAAGCATTTATGAAATATATAATTTCCACTGCATATCTTCTTTCATGTTGGGAAAGTAACCATCTGGCTCCAGGCTGACTGCTGTTTTCTTAGTGTTTGATCCAACATTCATTGACATCCACAAGGTCAGCTAAGCAGCTGACAGCTTCTCACACCAGGTCGCCGTGTTCACACCTGACCGTCCATGTGCATGTGTATGTTTATGGGTAGTTGTGTCTCTCTTGTTTGCTTCATTTGGCTCATTGGCAACCAAACATGATTAATCAGTATGGAGAAAATAAGGGAAACTCTAATAAAGCATGCACACACTGATATTTTTTTACATCCTGGGTGAATGGGAACTGCTCGGATTATTTGACTTCTGTTTCTCATCAAAATGAAGCATGCTTACTGAATGACAAAACAGAAGATAAAGAATGCTCACTGAATGATCAGTTGAGAATGCAAATGATCTGACTGTTGTATTTTCCATGCACAGTGTTCAGTACAGACGCAGTATGAGGGTATAACGGGACCCGGGGGGATTGCAGGGCGGCACAAGCGTTACAGTGGAGGAGAATTGAGTAACTTTTTTCAGGTTAATATGTAATTTTGGTGGAGCCAAACTTGATAGAGGATTGGTTGGAGGGTAATGTATACCCCAGGTGTTACTCTTTCAGTCCATTCATCTGTCTCACTAGAGGACGTCCACTGCCGAGGAGGAGCTGAACTCCTTCAGGTTTGCACTTATAATTGAATATGTTGTTTTTTTTTCTCTGCATAATTCTATCACTAAAACAATAATTTCACTTCTCAGGCACCAAGATGTCCCATCTCGTCTCTGTCCCCCAGGCTCAGTAACTGGAATCTGTCCCTGCAGAGTGAAAGAGTGCAGGGCCTGGCTGGTTACTGCACCCAGGGGCCAGGCTACTCTCCAAAGGACACATTATCTTCATTTGCTGTGAGATTTACAATTGAATATGACTGGATGTGTTGTCCGTCTCCAAACAGCTGGAGTTAAGGATTTTTCATGCTTTAGTTTATTTCCTCTGCTGGCATAGAGATATACTTGTGCTGATCCTGGGAAAAGCTATGGTTATGTCCAAAGTATGCAGAGATGAGAGCATGTTGCTGCAGCTGCAGAGATGCAGAATTATTCTAAAAAATTATTCAGTTTTAAAAATTGAATTTATTTAAAAATGAGTAATCACTTTATGATATACATTTTGGGATGGTGTTTCAGGTCAGTATTACTGTCTGGTGCTTTCTTTTGTATCAGAAAAACCTTAAAAGTGACATATTTGAATGCAGGCAAAAACAACAAACTAAATTATTCACATGAAACATATATATGTTTCTCTCTCTGTTCCAATTCTTCATTTTCATGGAGCATAGAGTAAGAGTCACCTAAAAAAAACCTGATTTTGATGGCTCTCACACCAGAGTTGATCACGTTTGACCACTAGGTGAAAGAAGACGTTGGAATTGATGGTGTGGGTGTGGTCAAACAGGTTGCTCATGGTGGAGGATAGTAAACAGAACAAGATCACAGAGGAAATGAGCAACTGGCATATTGAATCCAGGCATACTAGATATTTTGTTAAAGTTCATATTCCTCTTTAATATGGCATGTAATGCAAGAAGAGCAGTAACCTTTGACCTTTGCAACACACCAAAACTTGTGAATGAATAATATAAAACCCTCTTCTGCCAAATATGGGAAAGACGTTTGCATATTATGTGAATATACTGTGGGTGTTAGTGTGTCATTAAAGGTTTAAAATATTCTTCTACAGAAAACAAAATGTGTTTTTTAATATCCTGAGTCAATGTTATACTTGTTCAAAGTGTCCCCTCACTGTCAAATCATCTCCACTAATGTTTAACTAACATGCTTTACATGTGTGTGAGGAACCGGAAAGTAACGCGATCGCGTCAGTGTCACGCTTTAGAAACTGTACGACGGGTACCAGCAGGTCGTGTAACCACGTCACCTTTGACACGTGAGTCACATTTGAGAGATTCCCGAGAGGTCACCGCTATTATAAGACAACCACTGTCACCTCTCACTCTCCACACACCACGTTACACCATTCACAGGGAGTCGAGTATCAAGTTCACATGGCACAGTAGTTTGGGTGTTTTCCCTCCTTGGAGCTGTTGATTCGGGTGTGAATATTGTCCACAGCTGGGGAGTTTTCACACTGCTGCAGCTGGGTAAATTGTTTATTTGCGGACGTCCCCCTTTCTAGAGATTATTTATCCAGCTGTTGTATTTTTTAAGTCTGGGCGGGGGGTTAAGGAGGAACAGGGAAACTTCACACCAGGCTGCTCAGATGTGGCTGTGCCTTCTGTTTCACCTACCTACAGCTACCTAATGATGTGCAAACTAAAAGGTAGCTTCAATTTGAATTTCAGCCTGTGACCACATCTATCCATGAGAAGCAAATAATGTGGCAGCACTGTAAAAATGTCCCAGATAATCACGTCATCTCCTAGGAAGTTGTAAAGTTTAACTGCAAAAAACGTGTCTTGAGGTTTGCAATAAAATGTTTTATGTCGCTCATTATGCAATGTGTTGTGTTTTCACACATCGACTAGCTGCGAACTTGCAACCTGGGGATATCTCTTTAAATAGCTCTGGGTTGGCTTCCTCTGAGGAATGTGTGCTCTGGATAATGAAAGACATTTTTGTCTCATTTCTGTTTAGTTAAAAAAAGACACCCATGATGCTAACCCTCTCTTAATATTCAGTCAGGGGTCAGTTTGTGAAACACAACAACATAAATTCACACTCCTAATACTCCCAAAACTACAATTGTTTATTCTGGATTTATCTTCATGTAGAAATACTTTGTACACATTTACATTTGAAACAAACTAGTGTGAGTTTGCAAACAGCCTATAAACACTCCAGAGCTCTATCTTATATATCAAAGCGGTCTAATTTACACCTCTAATATCAGAAGGCTTAGCGTTACTAGATATGTTTCAGATAGAACACAAGGAGGGGCAAGTTTCCAATATTTAGATGCCATAAATACATTAACAAAAAGCTTCATGAAATGCTACAAAAAGAATAAAAAAAAGGAAATGTGGAGATTCGTCAGTCCCTTTAAAATGTTCAGTCACTGCACATTCAGGTCTGTGCTCATAGGATCTACTGTGCCGCTTCTCTAACAATAGAGATCCAGGTCAATGTGTGGTGGAAACGTCCAGCATCGGAGGCTCGTGCCTGTCCAGAAAGCTCTCTGTGCTTTAGCGCTGCCACCTCGTTCCCAGATACCGGCAGGGTTGAG
>CAKAKQ010036716.1:0-10873 GCA_916700675.1 Helicolenus avius
GTTGCGTAAATGACTTGAGGAACTCTCGTCGGAAGTCAGCGGACAGAGAAAGCGGTTTTATGGGACATGAATGTGACCGGGAAACAGCAACCTGAGCTGATCGAGCGACCCGCCAGCCTCTTGGTTCCAACTTCGGCAAGTAAACCTCTTCATTTTCATGTATTTTAACTTAAAACCACAGTGCAGTTTGCCCTGCTTCCTGTGTGATGTGCTAAGTGTAGGGGGCAAGATGCAAAGAGCACGCCGGACTACGTTTAAAAAACGACTGTTTTGTGTTTCCTTGCTTATAAATACTTGTGGCTAGTTTGCAAGCTTAGGGATAAAACTATTTCCCGCACAAGTAGCAGCATCTGCACATTTCGGCATACGTTTAGCAAACTGTGGTGCTTGTACTTGTACAAATGTCTAACTTTTACCAATTTCACACTAACGTTACTCCTCCATGCGTCGTCCCAAGGCTGGAGCGACTAATGTGTGCGTTTTCTGCAAGTTTGGAACACATTTCATTGAAATACGACAGTGCTTCGTTTATTATTTAATATTTCGTAAATGCCGAATCCACCAGAAGAGTATGCTCATTTCCCAGAGTCCATCTATGCTACTGTACGACACATGCAATTTGACCGATAATCAAGTAAACATTAAACTAATGGATTTTTTGAGTGGAGGCTGGTGTGACGTTCCTTCTGGTGATTGAAACGACGCGTTTTCGTTGATTTTTTACATCAGTTTGTGGTTTGATGGATTGCAGCAGGTGTAGTATACAGACACACAAATACTGAAGTAACTAACTTTGCATTTTTGTCGACGTTTCGTCAATTTTGAGGGATTTGTGATTACCATGTAGCTTTTTTCTCTGTATGCCTGTAATCAAAATGTAGCTTCAGTGAATGCCAGATTAATGTATTGCTGGCTGGCTTTGCATCAATCATATTATGGCTGTTATTACCATTATTTTCTTTTGTCAGACATACACTTGTGTGTATACTGATATTTCTTAAGGGCTTCATATTTAATGAGGTATTGTGGTAAGGCTACTTGAACAAGAAAACAAATGATTTTGACTTTTTATTTTTAGCAGCCTTTTATATTCAATGTATAGGTTGGACATAGGTCAGTTTGGATTCCACTTGATGATGATGATTTGTCACATCTGCCAGTCTTTGCTCAGCCTAGTCACACAGCAGTTTGTGAAATTGTCACAACATTTAATGTATTGTTTAGTGTGACACGAATTTCCCATTTTTTTTGTGATGCACAGCACGAAAACAATTCGTAGTACTCCACGTAAACTAAAAAAACTCAGGACTTTTGTCCAGGAGACTGGTGTTTGTGTCCCGTGTGAAACCACAAGTCAAAATTGATTTATTTGCCACGTAACTTCCGTACTTAAATTATGACACTTCCAGTGTTATTCTAACCCAAACCACGATCTTTTCTTAAACCTAACTAAGTGGTTTTGTCGCCTTAGCCTCCCCAAGTCGATCTTTTCCTAAACCTAACCAAGCCGATCTTTTCCTATGCCTAACCAAGTCAACGTTTTCCAAAGCCTAACCAAGTCAATCTTTTCCCAAGCCTAAGCGTCACGAAAAAAAAGGTAAATTTGTGTCTATGTAACCCAAACCACAATCTTGTTCTAAACCTAACTAAGTAGTTTTGTTGCCTAAGCCTCCCCAAGTCGATCTTTTCCTAAACCTAACCAAGTCGATCCTTACCTAAGCGTAAGCAAGTCGATCTTTACCTAAGCGTAAGCAAGTCGATCTTTACCTAAGCGCAAGTAAGTCGATCTTTACCTAAGCCTAACCAAGTCGATCTTTTCCTAAGCGTCACGAAAAAAAATTAAATTCATGTCTATGTACAGTAATCAAATGGATTCAATTGTGTCTATTTTACAAACTGCCATGAGACTGTGTTGCTTGTCAACATCTTTCCATGGACATCTTGCATTGTTTTTCTGTGAAGTTTTACTTGCTTCCATCCTCTTTGGCTAAATATGACCCACCATTTATTTGCTGCCTGGTATTCAGCTGTCGGCTTGTTATTGGACACATAGCACCTTTCATTTCATCGGTCCCTGGAGTCCCGCTTTGTGGACACACTCCGTTCTCGAAGCATTTGCTTTTAAAACCGAATACCTGTGAGCCTCAAGGGACACGAGTCTGCAGCTTAATTCTGCCTAGAGTGTGCCCAGTTTTCACACATTTCCCACTCTCCACTTACCACTGAGTGATGGCTAAAATTACACAGCAAGCAAGAGTCTTCCTGTTGAAATAGGCTTTACCACAAACATGGCTGAATGTCTGAGAGGCTCTTGCTCCATCATGCATATTTGTGATCACCTGGTGTGCAGTTTCAAGGTGTTAAGTGCGGACTTGATTGTGCCGCCGCAGTAAGTAAACTCAGGATTTTTGCAGGTCTTTAAACAGTCGTAATCAGAGAGGCTTGCAAGTGGCCTTCAATCAAATTCAGTAAGACCAAAACAGCTCCTCAAAAATTGTACATTTTGCTTTTTGAAACATGCAGATTAGGGCTGTGTATTGGCAAGAATGTGGTGAAAACATCGTCACAGTACACAGAACACACTACCATATGCATTAAATCAGCAAAAAAAAGTTTACTTTTTTTATGCAATCACAACAGCGGGATCTGCATTTGCATCCATCACAGTCCCTGTAACATCCAACATCATAGCACTACTTTGAAAGGGCACACACACTGAGAGGGCGCATCTCTTTGCAAATTAAATAAATTATTGACTGAGTTAATATTTGCATGTAAACTTCTGATTAAAAATCGATGGTGTTCTTGAGAATCGATAGTATCACAAACCATACTATTGTGATAAGGGCTGTCAATCGATTCAAATATAACATTGCGATTAATCACATGATTGACTGCAGTTAATCATGATTAATCGCACATTTTTTGTTTGTCCAAGATGTACCTTAAAGGGAGATTTGTCTTGTATTTAATACTTTTATCAACGAGTGGGCAAATATGCTTACTTTATGCAAATGTATGTATATATTTATTATTGGAAATCAATTAACACAAAACAATGACAAATATTGTCCAGAAACCCTCACAGGTGCTGCATTTAGCATAAAACATATGCTCAAATCATAACATGGCAAATTTGAGCCCAACAGGCAACAACTATGACTTGACTATGACTTGCCCCAAACTGCCTGTGATTATCATAAAGTGGGCGTGTCTGTAAAGGGGAGGCTCGTGGGTACCCATAGAACCCATTTTCATTCACATATCTTGAGGTCAGAGGTCAAGGGACCCCTTTTGAAAATCGCCATGTCAGTTTTTCCTCACCAAAATTTAGAGCGTTATTTTACCTCCTTCGCAACAAGCAAGTGTGACATGGTTGGTACTGATGGATTAGGTTTTCTTTCCCTAGTTTTTCTAGTTTCATATGGTGGCAGTAGCTTCACTCTAGCTTTAAGATTGAGCTTGCTACTATCTAAAAATTGCAAGTTGTGTTAATGCGTTAAAGAAATTAGTGGCGTTAAGACAAATTTGCGTTAAGACTTTACTGTCACATTAACTTTGACAGCTCTGATTGTGATATTAAATATTTTCTTACACTCCAAATGCAGATACGCTAAGAATAGTTCAGTAATTGGCAATCACTGACAAATTATATTAAATGTCTGGAGAGGCACACTTCTCCTTATCATGGTACACTGGTTGCATATTAACGAACATTAGATTAGAAGTGTCTGAATAATAATAAGTATGAGGATTCTCAGTAATCCAGGTCACAGCAGAAGTAAGTAATCAAACATTTGTTTTGAAGGTCCGTTTGGTAGTGAAGGTGTTTTGATAGTCGTCTAGATACGGCAGATTGGTTCCTCTGCTCCAAACGCGAGCAGGACGGTCGGTGTCTACAGTCTGTGCAGTGAGTCTGGTTGTGTGTTTGAGGTGCATGTCGGAGTATATTAGTGCTGTGACGGACAGGCGGCGTTTGCACGGTGTTTACCTGCCTGCCCACGTTTAGTCTTAGTTCAAGCAGTATTTTTATCATGTCAGGGCTTTGAAATGCACCATGTAAATGTCTGAAGACATAATTCTCTCCTGTATTGTGAATCCATCACGTAGTGTGTGTGTGTGTGTGTGTGTGTGTGTGTGTGTGTGTGTGTGTGTGTGTGTGTGTGTGTGTGTGTGTGTGTGTGTGTGTGTGTGTGTGTGTGTGAATTCCTTCTTAAGTTCTAAGTAAGAACTATCTGGTTTCAAACTGGTGATTTACTAAATTGGGTTGCACCATTCAAACTTAAAGGTGCTCTTTACGATATTCAGAGTATTAATATAGCAGCAAACATCTACTTGCTATGTAAAGAAATAAAGGAGTAGTAATCCGTTGTAATCCGATTAGTTTAAGTTTAAAACCCTTCGGTCCCCCCCCCAGGTAAACACTGTTAGCTCTGTTGCCGTTTTTTTCACTGTTGGCACCTTTTGCTGTATAGAGTATAGAAGCAAAGAGACGAAACTGCGGTGTGTTTTTGTCAACAGCCGCGGCCGCTGTTTTGGACTGAAAACGCTTATTATATTTATATTTTATTGTTCAACACATGCCATTTCAGTAGAGTATGACTAGAATATGTCATATATAGAATAGACATAATTTTGTTTTACTTTTGTACGGCACTTTTTAGGCGGACGTTTTACAGACGTCTGGTAGTCACTTTCAGTCCAAAATGGTGGAAGTGTAGCTCTGCTGCTGGGCACTGATGTTGCAATGGAACGAACAACTGACTTTCACTTCATGGCAATATACTGTACGTTCTTTTATTTAGCTGCCGAATCAGCTGTCGCTGTGTTGAGAGCCATGCGGAGGCGATATAAATGCTCCCAATCTCACATTTAGCACCATTAAGAAATGTATAAATTGGTTGCTAGAAAACATATGAAGCCAGTTGCTGTGCTCAAGTTCAAACTTGATTAATGCTGATAAATGCAGTCTAATAATGATGTAAAGATTTGAAATTACATTTCACCCAATTTTGACCCTATTGGGCTACTTTTTATTTAATTGGGTGGGTAAAAACATTTTGTACCATTTGCACGGTTTCCATTGACAAAAAGTTTGACAATATTCCTCCTCCCATCCGAGTAGTATGATTTAAGACTGGTAGAACACCGAGCTCAGTGCAATGACCAATAACTGATGACCATCAAAACCAAATGTCATTTCAGTTTATTACAACTAAGTTGAAACTTTTTTCCAGTTATTATTTAGTCATAGATACAAGACTTGTAAAAGCTTACATCTGTACATATGAGTGAAAACCTTTAACATTTAATGTAACATTATCTAAAATGTTATGTTATGGCTTCTATTATACATTGTTTCATTATTGTAACTATGGGTTTGAGTGAGTGTGTGTGTGTGTTCTAAATGAACATTCAAAATTGGGTTACTTTATGACAATTGGGATTATTCTGGCAACTCTGGATGTAACAACCCATTTTAATTTAGTGATTAGCCTCAGGTTAAAACCAGACTACATTTACTACTAGAGCTGGTGCATGCAGGCTCATTGCAAGTTTGATTCCAGGATGTGAGTCAAACTTAAATGAACCATTTGTCGCCTATTTAACAATTTCTCATACGCAGCCCTCCTGAGAAGTAAGCATGACAGCGTCCTCCGAGCAAATATGCCAAATCACTAAAATATTTACATTGACGGATAATTATTCACACACAGCCTTGCAGCCTTTCTCTGATTAGACTGTTGGTGATATTGACTTTAACCTTTCCAGAGGGAACAAGCAGCAAGGACAACCCTAAGCTCAGATCACTACAAAATGGGATTAAATACAGTGCAATGCAGTATGAATTTCAGACAATGAAACCCTTGTCCCTTACTAAAGGCAGAAAAAATAAAGTGACATGCATGTCATATAAAATTTCCCACCCCCTGTGGTCATACGCCTGAGGGTGTCTCTTGGCAGGAGCAGCCGAAGCATAATTATACCCCAGTGGAGTGTGAAAGTCGACGCTTTTGTGTTCAGGAAGTCAATCATATTTTAACCAAATCACTTCTGTCGGAGCATGAACATGTATTCTCTTTTAACTTTTCATTTTCCCAGAGCTGCTCAGGTAATTGGAAAGGACACAAAACAATCAGAACCTCATATTGTCAAATATAATACAATTCAGTTTCTGAATCTCAATTCAGTGTTTTTTATTGCCTTAACAAGATTACATTTTTTTTGCTATCATTGGAGTCAGCCCTTCAAAATTAATGTTGTGATTTAAAGCAGCAGTGGGTAAAATTGGAGCAAATATGATTAAAAAAGTTATTTTCATAAAACGTTCACTATGTCCTGACAGTAGTGCATGAGACAGGTAATCTGAAAGAAATCATGTGCCTCTGTGTCCTCCGGTGCTCCTAATGCAAGATTTCACAGACCGGAGGAAAATAACCAATCAGAGCAGAGCTGGAGCCTTGCCGTCTCTGAGCAGCTGTCAATCACTCGAAAACTCCAATCAAACTGTCAAATTAGGCAGCACTGATCAAATGTGAATCAATATTCTGTTACTGTAATGCCTATTTCTCACCCAAAAATTTTTCAGAAACATCTTGTAGTGTACTGTTTAGCTATAAAATGAAAAAGTTCATGACCTGGTAGCCATGTTGAGATCAGTTGAGGAAATGCCAAGCAGCGCCTGCCAGCCGGAGCAATCTTTCTAATTTTACAGCTAAACAGTACTAGGGATGCTAATTTAGAATTTTTTTTGGTAAACGATAACTGACCCTCGTTAACCGATTATTAACTGACAAGATTAGTGCGTCACATGCAGCGGTGCGCTAGCTGCAGTGTATGTGCAAAACAGACAACTGAGTCACAGTTCACCCAACCCGGGAAAGTTAGCAGCCACGATGCTGCGTGCATTGTCGTGGACACATGCAGCCATTATCCCAGTAAAAGTCTCCACCGCATCATTTAGTTTAGCTGCGAGGTTATCAGCTGGTGTGTCTGCCTGGCGTAACGTTAGCGAGTGTCCGACAGACCGTGTTTTTGTGGCAGCGGTGAGTGAGGGGTTGTCGATGGCATTATAGCTGTGAACGTAGTAGTGCAGTGTGTGTGTGTACAGTTTTATTTGTCGGGGAAAAAATGCTACAACTCCTCAAGACCCAAGCCAAGCTCCTGTATCCTGCATCCTGGCTCAGACTCACTTAAGGTGGGCTGTTAAGGTGGACCAGCTATTCTCCTTTAAGTGACAAGCCGCTCCTCTGTGTTTTGCGCGGTTTTTTATTTAATTTGTAATATTTCTTTTAACTGTTTAACCGATAGCATTAGTCTGTAAAAATTCTTAACGTTGGTTAATGGTTAAACAGTTAATTATTAACATCCCTAATCAGATCAGCGCTTATTGGAGTTTGCGAGTGATTGACAGCTGCCTCCGTTGAATGAACAGCCAATAGGAACACTCTCTCTCTGAAATGACCTTTTGATTGGCTAAAGTCTCTAGTCACGGGATAGATTTTTTAAAGCCTGAAAACAGAGCCACGAGGAGGTGCAGAAGTCTAGTTATCTCTCAGAACACTTGAATTACAATATGTTGAAAGGTTATTATGGAATTTTTGCCTAATGATGCCAAAAACATTGTGCCTACTAGTGCTTTAATGACCCTAGAGTAGGAATGCAAACACATTGTTTAACTCCTCCAAGCATTTCCTCCTTATACTGTATTAAATGTTCAGTTATACTGTACAAATCATTATATATAGATGGATATCAGTTCCTGTCAGATGTCTCCACAGTCTCACTTTTTTTTAAGGCATATGAACTAATGACAGGAACTCGAGGAACCCATGAGAGTTGTGAAATCGGCCAAAGGGCAGACTCCAGTGTTATATCATAAATTAGTCTTTTTTAAAGCTTATAATTAGTCCCGGTAGGAAGTGCAAAGATACATATATAATACAGTCTTATGCACGGTCACATTCCATAATTCAGCCAGCTACAAAAGCAGGCTGTAATTAAAGTCTTAATTAGCCAGTGTTTTTAATTTTTAAAATGTCAAGAGGATATGTCGTGTCATAAATCCTGATGCATCAAAACAAGTTGCGCCGTCACTGATTTCTTGAAATGTTTCCTTAGCAAATAAAAGGAAACTCGTCCTCTGCATTATTAATACCCACAGCGTTTCATTAGCATTCTTATTTAGATTCGAGGCAGGAAACTTATGCATTTTAATGTCCCCGTTAGTTTCCAAGCGAGATTTAAAGGAATCTACCTTGTCCCTTTACCATTTGATAGTGGATTTTCTTACCACTTAAGACGACTGTGCTTAAACAAATACACTAAAAGCAATAGTTGTTTTTTTGTCCTTGAAATGGGAATAAAGGAAATATTCACAGTCCCAGATTAGTTCCTCAAAACCTACATTCACCCCAAATTACTCCTCCCACAGTGCCAACATAAGAACACCAATCCCCACTCATACATAACTCCTAACTGGAACTGCATTGTGTTTGTACGAGAGAGGAAACGACATATTCTAATATAAAAAAAAGGAAAGGTTATTTTGGGAAACTGTACGGACCAGACCAGTTTCTACCAATTTTCTTCATCTCGTGATCCATCTTTCACGCCAAAACTACATATAATAATCTCCCACATGTCGAACGGATTTGAGGAAACTGCGGCTATCACACAGTCTGCCGTGCTGCTATATTTGAGAAGCACAGCCCTGCAAGACGAGCCTATTCAAACAATGAATATACAATAGAGAGGAAATGCATCAAGTGGCTTTGATTTCCCACGGAGCCACTTTTGAGTGCGAGATTGAACCAGGGATGATTTCTGTGAGCTCTGTGCATATGAGGATAGCTCTATCCCGGCTACAGTTTGTCGACCTTCCAGGATATTGACATACGGCGCGGTATACTGCATACAGTGGATTGACTGATGCATGGGGAGTTGATCTACTTACTGCATATAAGGTAATTTAGCTTCAGAGCAATTTCAACCAGGATTTGTGACATAGAAACATCAAACAACCACAAAGAACTAAACTCCCACATGATTACACACCTACTCGCTTTCCTGCAAATCCCTTCTTTACATTTTAATCTCTTAGACAAATATGTATTGCTCAATTGTTGGTGAACATTTCCTAGTTCTTAGCTGGTATTATTACATGAGAAACTCTGAAATATATCTGTCAACATTTTGTCATATTTACGCTTCCACGCCAGCAACAGCCGTGGCTGGAGGCATTATATTTTCGGGTTATCGGTCCGTCCGTCCGCACGTACGTATATATCCGTTCGGTCCATTCTTGTGAACGCGATATCTCAGGAACGCTTGGAAGGAATTTCTATATAACTTCCACTTGGAACCAAGGATGAGTTGATTAGATGTTGGTGGTAAAAGGTCAAAGGTCACTGTCACTGTGCCCTCACCTCCCTCTCATTCTCGTGAAAGCGATATCTCGGGAACGCCTTGAGCAAATGTCTTCAAATTTGGGCACAAATGTCCACTTGGACTCGAGGGATAAATGGATTTAGGTTTTGGTGATCAAAGGTCAGGGTCGTTGTGACCTCACAAAACACGTTTTTGGCCATAACTCGCGAATTCATATCCTAATTGTGACAATTTCACTCAAATGATGAGGGAATGATGACATTTTGAACAGACATGGGTGTAAATTGCCTCTTAACTGGATGACGGAGGCATACAACCATGAGGTGGTAATTCTAGTTTATTAAAAGTTACAATATTGAAGAGTGAATACACTTTCTTTTGGAGGCAGATTAGTTTCCAGTTTGTGTGTATTGCCTCTGAATCGCTGATTAGCTTACTTATGTTGACAATTTCACACAAAAGCCTAATAGTATAAAAGGATGTAGAGATGCCTTTTTGGACAGACGGGGATGTAAACTGCAACCTGACTGGATGGCGGAGGCGTACAACCATGAGGCGGTAATTCTAGTTGATGAATGATTTACTTTGAAAGGAAATGGTTTGACATTTTGGGAAATGTATTAATTTGCTCTCTTGCCAAGAGTTAGATGACAAGATTGATACTATTTTCATATCTGGATGCTAAATATGAAGCTAGTAGTACAGCTAGCTAATAGTTAGCTTAGCTTAGCAAAAACACTGGAAATGAGGGGAAACTGGTAACAAAGTACACCTCCCAGCGGCTGTACATTTTAGTTAGTATTGCTGCAGATCTATTGTACTCGGAACTTGGAAAAAGAACAACCTCAGACATGGAAAAGTACAATGGAATGGCCATTCCTGTAGGAATTCCGAGTTGGAAACTCGGGCAAGATTTACCTAGCCCGTGTTCACCGACATAATATATTTGTCAAATACAAAAACTGCATAGCTATTTCTACAAATCAAATTTAATATTGCATATATGCTACAATGAAACCAACTGGAAATATGATATCAGTTGGCCTACAGATTAAATTGTATAATGAGATGGAATTCCAAAGGCAAGTCCATAACGTATGGGCAAGACTGTATATATTTAGCTCCAATGATGTAGTCAAATGTGCCCTTGAAGTAGGCTACAATGTGTCAAATCAACACAAACTGAGTATAACTGTAAACTTATTTAAATTCCTTCCTTTATCTTCTGATAAATCAACATTTCTTCCTTGCAATAATGGTAAATACATAGCATGACGGAACAAAAAGGGAGAAAAGAGAAAGCATGAGAATATTATTTAATTTATTTACGTTGTTGCATTGGCTCAGACCTGTAAACATGCAGGCCTTCAGTGCTTTGTCGTCACAGTTTTGACATTCAAAATTAGATAAAAGCAGATGAATGTCATATAAGAGCTGTAGTTGAAGGAAATACAAGATATGCAGTCGGGTGCACTGTGCCCAT
>CAKAKQ010036717.1:0-17817 GCA_916700675.1 Helicolenus avius
GAGGGGCACCGACCTGGCGTCGGTATTTGACGCACTGAGAGTGAGGACGGGTTGCTCTGTGCAATGTGTACAGTTTCTCTTAGACAGAATATTACCTGCATCCATCATGCCAGATCGTATTGTGCTTTAGTTGTAGATATTCTCAAGATATTTAAATTAAATTAGCACAAACCAGTTGACAAACAGTAAACCTGGAGCTCAAGAACTCCAGGGGCTCCTGATTTTTCTTGGCTGGAATACATCATAGAAAATGTGGCATTCAGTCAACAGAACAGAACAACAAAGTCAGTTATTTCTACAGCATTTTCATCTGATTGAAGGACGGTCGGTGGGATTTAAAGACAGAGTAGAGCTCTGACAAATTTGAACCCGATGGTAGTAAAGGCCTCGCGATAGAATAGGAAATATTTCATGACGTACATGTATTTGCTTAACAGTAAATTGAACCCAACACCAGCCACAATATTAAAAGTACAAATCCTTGTTTACTCTGTGTTCAGACAGACAGCAGCGGCTGATGCATGTTCAGGGTGAATGGGTTTCCAGCTGGTCATGCTGGAACTGGTGAGTTTTTCTCATCACAATGTGAATGTGTGAAACAGGATTCTGCTGTTCAGGTGTGATAAAGCAGAGAGGAGAAGGAGGAGGTGGAAGAGGAGGAGGAGGTGAAGGGAGGTTCAAGGGTGGAGAATGATTCCTGGGTCTACACCTCACTCTATGCTGCTCTATAAACTCTCTGTTAACCTGCTTCTCACCTGCTGGACTCAAGACTGACCAGAAATCTGCACCTTCACTGCTGTCACATCTCTGCATACATTCATACTGTATGCAGAGATGTGACTGTAAAGGTACACTTTAATTGCAGCTGAAAGTAATGCTTTTAATAGGGCTGTCAAATCGATTCAAATATTTAAATCGTGATTAATCGCATGATTGTCAATAGTTAATTGCAATTAATAACATGTTTTTATCTGTTCAAAATGCACCGTAAAGGGAGATTTGTCAGGTATTTAATACTCTTATCAACATGAGAGTGGACACATATGCTGCTTTATGCAAATCTATGAATATATTTATTATCGAAAATCAACTAAAAACACAAAACAATGAGAAATATTGTCCAGAAACCCTCACAGGTGCTGCATTTAGCATAAAAAATATGCTCAAATCATAACATGGCAAACTGCAGCCCAACAGGCAACAACAGCTGTCAGTGTGTCAGTGTGCTGACTTGACAGCAGCTTCCTGGTGGACGTCTGAGTAATTCACATACTATTTAGTAGGCCTATAGTTTATAGTAATACATCGTATTTATGAGCTTATCATGTATTTTGTTGTTTAAACGTTAGTCTCCGTAGAATGTAGAGCTGTGCAGCTGTGAGTTACTTACTATATTGTACAAAGTGGAGTAACAGTATAGATGGAATATATAGAAATAAACCCTCACCTATCAAAAACATAAAACTGTAACTAAATATGCTACCTGATTAAATGTATGTAGTTACTTTCCATCTCTCTTGTGATGATGAAAACTCAGGCAGCATGTCTCTGTTCCAGAACTATAACAGCTGATATACAGATGATGAATTCACTCAGACATCTGTTAATGTGTTTACTGTTATCATTACAACACGCACGCACACACACACATACCTGCAGAGAGAGAGAGAGAGCGCATTCAGCACAAGTGCAGCGGCGCGTGCACACGTGTTTGTATATCTCTCCTCCCCCAGCTCACACGCTGGCTGACCTGCTTGTAACCCTGACATCTCAGTGAACTCTCACGCTCAACCAAGTTCACTGTCCATCAAACAGAGAGAGAGAGAGAGAGAGAGAGAGAGAGAGAGAGAGAGAGAGAGAATGAGACTTTGACTTTTAACCTCCTTTATTAAAACATGTTTACCAAGCACTAGCTACAACACTATACAGCACTGTACGACACCCCTTTGGTGGCCCCCATGTTCGAAAATACTCAGTTAATATCCTGTGGTAGATAAAACATGATAAAGTGCCGGTGCCCTTCCACTGGAGAACATGTGATAACGTGCCCTCTAGAGTGCCCTCCAGTGGAGAAAACATGATGAACTGCCCTTTAGAGTGCCCTCCAGTGGAGAAAACATGATGAAGTGCCCTCTGGAGTGCCCTCCAGTGGAGAAAGCATGATAAAGTGCCCTCTAGGGTGTTCTTTGACTGGAGAAAACATGATGAAGTGCCCTCTAGGGTGTTCTTTGAGTGGAGAAAACATGATGAAGTGCCCTCTAGGGTGTTCTTTGAATGGAGAAAGCATTATGAAGTGCCCTCTAGGGTGTTCTTTCAATGGAGAAAGCATTATGAAGTGTCCTCTAGGGTGTTCTTTGAGTGGAGAAAACATGATGAAGTGCCCTCTAGGGTGTTCTTTGAATGGAGAAAGCATTATGAAGTGCCCTCTAGGGTGTTCTTTGAGTTAGAGAAAGCATTATGAAGTGCCCTCTAGGGTGTTCTTTGAGTTAGAGAAAGCATTATGAAGTGCCCTCTAGGGTGTTTTTCCAGTGGAAAAAAATGTGAAGTGCTCTCTAGGGTGTTCTTCCAGTGGAGAAAACGTGATGAAATCTTTTCTATTTCGTGTCAGTTTCTAACTATCTAATCCACAGCGGTCCCTGACCACTCGTCGTCTAACAGCCGGCTGCACATAGATACCAATGTTACATGTCCAGCTCGGATGACCAAAGGCTGATTGTGATTAAAATGAGCTTGTGGCTCGTCGTCTACCTCACTACCATTAGAAAGAGCCCTCGTTGGTGTTTTAACTATGTGTCTCTTATGAGTTATGGATCCGGGAAGTTTGAGTCTGTGAATATTTTTCACACTTTACCGAACTATCCAAGTTAACAAAAAGCTTCTGCCAACACTGTTCAGATGCTTTGTTGGGCCGATATCCAGAGAGACTATAGTCATAATGAGGTTTGAGATATCTGTAACTGTTATTTAGGATAGTCAGAACTGAATTACAGATATCTCTAACTGTCGTTTTGACTAGTCACAATGACGTTATAGATATCCGGAATAAGAATTCTGACTAGTCACAATGTCATTACGATGAATCAAAATGCAACTGTGGATATCTCTAATGTTAATTCCGGATAGTCAAGCTTAGCTATTAAATGTTAAAACTGCTTGTCATATGAAAATGGGGAGATTGCTGAATTCACATCAAACACTTTATTATTATTTAGATCAACAGCTGTGTTGACCTCCACCTCTCAATCTTAATGCCATCTTATAGATGGAAGGAAGGAAGCTTTGAGAAGATGAAACAGGCTGAGATAGATAGTCACTATAACACTGGTACATGTGTAGGTCCGATGGGAATGTGTTCCCGGGTCTCCTCCTCCTCATCCTCCTCTGTCTGTCTGCCTGCTGTATTGTTGAAGTGAATGTAAAAGCTGTTTACTGCCTTGTTAAAGTGTTTGATCTCTGCTCTAAAATACTTGTCACTCCTGTTGACATGCAGGAAGGATGCCCCCCCTCCTGTGTCAATGCATTGACACAGGAACGTAATGTCTGCTGGTTTCACCCCCACATAATTACTCAAACGTCGGACGTGCAGCTTACGACTGATAACGTGTTGTAGTTTGGATTATTAGTGGTGAACTTCAAGCTGCAGAAAATAGCACCACTATTTCATGGATAAGCTGTATAAGCAAAAAGGTATTATTATTATTATATTAGGTTATATATTCAAAAACGTCACCCGGCTGTAAATAAAAGCTGGAAAGCCACCTGCGTGGCTATTAAAATAGTATATATTATTGGACCGTGTGCCATATCCGACTCAGTCCTCAGATTACATTGTTTCATAACACCTATGATAGCGCTGCATCTTGCAAATATAGTTCAATATTGCACAAAACAGAGAGACAAACCCTCTGTGGGTTGTTGAGCACCACTGGGAACCCTAGACACTTGCATGCCAGTGCTTCACAACATTTTATGCAGTGGTGGAAGAAGTATTCTGCTCCTTTTGCTTAAGTAAAAGTAGCAGTGCCTTTAAATCTGAAGTATAGGCAGATTGGATGATTTAAAAAAAAGTTATTTTTATAAAACGGTTGCTATATCCTGACAGTAGCGCATGAGACAGGTGATCTGAAAAATCTGAAAAAAAGGATTTCACAGACCCGGAGGAAAACAACCAATCAGAGCCGAGCTGGAGCCTTGCATCTCTGAGCAGCTGTCAATCACCCGTGAACTCCGATCAAACGGTCAAACTAGGCAGCGCT
This sequence comes from Helicolenus avius, assembly GCA_916700675.1. Classification (NCBI taxonomy): domain Eukaryota; kingdom Metazoa; phylum Chordata; class Actinopteri; order Perciformes; family Sebastidae; genus Helicolenus; species Helicolenus avius. Next base: position 4,257 of record CAKAKQ010036717.1, read on the forward strand.
GATCAAATATGAATCAATATTCTGTTACTATAATGCCTATTTCTCTCCTTAGATGTTTTCAGAAACATCTTGTAGTGTTGTCAGGGAGAGTGGAGCAGGTGGACCCAAATGCAGGAGATCACAACAGGATCAGACAACAGGAACTTGCTGCGTGCTGAGAGATAAACCCACCTTCGCTTTGACGAGAGATGGAGGAAGTGCGTGTAAAAGAAATGACACCATGTCAGAGAAGAAGACAGTAGAGCTGAGGGTGTAGTAACAGTAACCTCTCTGGGGAAAACAAACACATTTCTGTGTGCGTGTGTGTGTTGGCGGGGTGGCGGCTGTCCAGTGATAATAGAGCTTTCCAAATGTCTCTCGCCTCATTACATCTGCGGCGACAGGGATCCTCGCATTCAAACGCTGACCCAGGCCAAAGTTCACTTGCTGTTTCCCAGTTAGCGTGTGTGTGGTGGGACACAGCAAGGCTCCGAGGGTGAGATACAAGATGACAGAAAACCTTCGCGGAACAAAGTGATGCTTCTGTCTTTGTGTGAGTGTGTGAGAGGGAGAGAAAGAGGAGGGGTAGAGCAGCCACGTCTAGATTGCGACTGCTGGTTCAGTTAAAGATGACGCAGTCTCTCTGTTTCCACTCAGTGGCTTTAAAGGGTCACTTCACCCACATAAAAAAAAACATTTTTAGTTACCTCTAACCTATACAACAGGTTAGCCCCTGGTTGTATAGCTCATATATGGTGAGTGCAAATGAGGGAACCAGAGCTGCATGGAAGAGCCTCCAATCTCCCAAAAATGGAGTAAATCCTTAATGCAAAGTAAATGGGGTCCAGGTATTGAGGAAGAGTATTAGGGTCACATTGAGGACAAAAAAAAAAAAATCTGAGATTTCGAGAATAAAGTCATAATATTACGAGAATAAAGTCATACATTTAGGAGAAAAAAAGGCTTAATATTAGGAAAACATATTACAAGCAACCAACAAAACGGGCGAAAGGACAACGCAGTTTCTTGCACAATCTTTTCAAGGTCCTGATACTTATGATAATGTGGTGCTGATGTAGTGCCAAAAGATTAAGTATTTCCTTATTTGTGAAACCTAAACTAAAGTATAACTTTATGACCATTATGTCATACTTTTAGTGTCTTCATTTTTGCAGCAACAACATTATGGCCAATGAGGCACCACTTAATATTTACATTTTTAAAATTGATTGAAATGTTATCTTGTGTTTCTTTTCCCTTTTATACCAAAAATATAACAACCGAAACGTGACCCCAAACTGATGTATGCACTGAACTATGTTTTTTTATACCGTTACACCCCTAATGTTATAGATATGATGGCCAAAACCTCAAAAAAATAAAACCCAAGTAGTAATTAACTGGAATTATACTTTAATACCTGCTGCACATTTAATTAAAACCTGGAATTTCACCCTCAGGGCTCTATGTGTATACCCATATCATCATCGTCGCTGTCTGGACAGTAGTTCCTCAGATACATGTTGGACAGAGAAACAGACTGATCAGTGTTAACTCATCTACTGTCCACTGAGCCGTACTGAACCAAACAGTGTGCTTAGAGAACACGCAGACATTACTGTTGAATAAACTTTTATTACAGCACACAAAATAAAAACAACAAATTTAGGAAAACAGCATCTCAGTCAGGGCGCCTCACTGAGAACAATGACAAAAAGGTAAAGCAAGGATTCCTTTGGATATCAAAATGTACCCTCTCTCCACTTCTGTGGAATCTTTTTTATTCCAATTGAAATAATCATTGGCATACAAGCAGTGTTACGTAAATCTTTAAAAATCCCGATTTGTGCCATTATACCAGGAAACAAAAGACCTCAGACTGATTCATTTTATACTTCCATCCACATCCACACAAAGCTTCTTTTGTCTCACATGAGATTATGTGAAACATTAGTTTCATTTCATATTATATTAATGACAATACATTAAATTGTCAAACATTTGCCTCAACTGCAGAGAGCCAGGCCTTTATCATACCATATTTTACAACCCTGTTACATTTATATACAACTAATTTGCAACAGCAAACAAGTTTCGAAGGAAACGTAATGCTGCCCGGATTTAATTTTCTATTAACATAATGAGGAAATTATTATGTTCATTAACATATCTGGCTAGTGGCAAAATGTTGCTACTGAATGCATCAGTAAAATGTTCATTGACAATATGTAAATATATATAAAAACTGAATTTAGAAGGGTCCTTTATTTTGGCTAACATCTATGAGCAGTTAGTTGAACTCTTTATGATCATAATTTAAATACTTCATATTGAAATGTTATAGAAGGTGTCTGCTAGAACATAATTTGTTATATCTTAACCATGCAAATGAGTGGAGAGAAGGTACCAACAAAAATCACTGAGCTCCTCACACTGTACTCAACTGTGTTCACCAAGTAAGCAACAAATGCAAATTCAAACGCTTATTATTAATTACATATTTACTTTAGGTGTTTGATGGAGGTGCATATCACAGTGTCAACCTCCGATTCGGTTTGTAGCAGACAAACTGCTGCAATATTTTCTTTACAAAATATGCAGTATATACATTGGCATTTACAAGCAACTTTTCTTTTTTTAAAAAAGGCAAAAAATTAATCTAAAAAGGAAAAAAAAAAAAAAAAAAAAGTTCAATCAGTTTCAGTGCAAAAATGCCTGCTGAAAGTGGAGCACAGACCCAAAACATAAACAGAATAGAAACAGTCTCATTATAAAATGTTTTTGTCATCAGGAGTCATGTGCGGGTTTTTAGAAGAGCCTGCCTGCAAGGCTGTAAAGCCACCAATTCATTATTGCTGTGCTTTGTGAATATATATATAATGTGGGTTACGAGATTCTAAAGCTTCATTTCACCCTGAGGAACAAAAAGACAGAATTTAAGAATGCAAGTTATTGAACTGTTAAATATATATGTATATATATAATCACCGATAACATCATTTCCCATGTGGGCCTTGTTTTCTTGTAAGCATGAATCAAGTAGTTTGAGTGGGTTGTAAGACAAAGTGGAGAAGTGTCCTTAACCCGACAACTGACAGGATTTACAGAGGGAGGAAGAGGGCATGCACTGATGTCACCTTTGACATGATGTCACCTGACCATCCTTACCACCACCACTGCTGTGGCTGCTATGGATGAGTACAGCTGTGATACTGGGAGGACTGTTGCACAAGCAAAGGTCATCAGATTCAACAGCGACGTGTATGACGTGCCAGTTGGTCTGTGGAAGTTTAGATCTTAGATCATCTCCACCTGGTATTAACATGTGATCTCTATCTGGATAATAACATGGAACTGTGCATTTACACACGCTATTAAGAGATGTTCTCAGCTAGATTCTTCCACACCAAATTAGGTAGGTGGAACATCTTGACGGACACAACCATGGCGTGTTCCCAGAACAAATAAAAAAACCCTTGAGGAACCGTTATGACATGTAAGGTTAGGGTCATAAGACAAATGGGAGTAGGCTACCGGCTGGGAGCCTTCCTAAAGCGCAAATCATACTTATATAGCCACATAGCGTGGCCGAGAGTGTCAGCGTCACGTAAAGTTCATCACCTTTCCTTCTGCGAGCAGCCCATAATTCATGCTTTAATTCAGTAGATAGTAAGTGTCCGCCTATGTGAGAAGGGTCTAGCTGTAGAGCTCGATACTCGAGCCCACCTCCTCCGTCTGACAGTTTCCAGTCCCGAGCTTGGAGAAGGAGGTGACGTCTGAAATTGTGTACGCCGGAGACGAATCCATCAGGATACAATAGCATGCGTGCATTAGTTTGAATTAGCCACGCAACCTCCACCAAGGTAAACAATACAACCTTAAGATTCGATATAAGTGTAACTTGTAATGTTAGGTAACGTAAAGCAGCAAAAAACTTATACTAACCTTATGAGTTTGCTTACGTTAGCTAGTTATGCTACTGTCGTTGGTATATTGTCGAATATAATTTGAGTTTAATAAAAGGAATCACAGTGAGTGAAGCTTAATAGCATTAGTGGTAGCTTGTCTAAACCGTCTGATTTCTCAAAACCGTACAGATGTAATCGACACCTGGCTGAGATCTGACCACAATACACCATGTGATCCAATCACATTTCGATTCCCTCGTGTTCCGCTCACATTTATGCCAAAGCATATCCAGATGCCGATTGCATGTTAATACCAGATGTCAGATTTCCTGGAACTGTGGAAAATGTCTCATATGGTGACATCACATGCAAACCCTCCGTTAAGGATTCATGCAGCGGTCACTACGACACTCCAAAACCCAAATCCTCATCAGCTCCTTGGAGCCTTTGCTGACCAAAAACCCAGATGAGTCCACCTGTACAATCTAGTACAATCTAATACAATCCAGTACAACAAACCTGCAATGATGAGGCCTATGTCTGTATGAATGTGTGTGTTGTTGTTGTAAGAGATTGCATTATCCGGTAAAGTATGGTGTTATGCTGTCCAAGATGGACCAAATAACTTTAAAAAAAGCCACTTTTCTGATTTCCAGCCTTGTTTTTTGACGTTCTCATGTGCAGAGAGTCACTGTGAGGCTCTGTCTCAGGGAGGTTGGCTTAAATGTTCAATGTGAGGCAGAAAAAGAAGACCAACAGCAAGCAAAGCCACCAAGGAGTTCAACAAAACCTTCACCTTTTCATGAACATCAGTCTTTCAAGACGTCATAATCCATTCATCTATTCCATCCATCCATCCCATGAGCTCAGCATCACGTTGTTTCTGCACACACGCAATACGCAGTAACAACAGTTGAAGTATTGGGACAATGAGTTGAACTTGGTCTTGGTCGTCTGTCTTACTTTCTGGGTTTGATTGAGCCCATTGTTGTCAGGAGGTAGGTTTGAAAATTTGAAATGTCAACGTCGTACTCGATATCCGTACAACTATAACTAGAAATAGCCACGTGAATGTGAATGCTCCCGGGACAATAAGTTAAATCGGTTAATACAAGGGGACATGTTTATAGCACCCACCTGTGTCTCATGACTGTAAACCGTAACACACGTTTTCAGTGGAGCAGTTTATGCTCTGACAATGGTGTCAAAAAAAATTGATGTGTCAAAATTCCTGTGTTCGGTGAGGTAAAATGACTTATTATTATTTCACCAATATCTTGATCTCTGTAGACTAACAATTATTTTGTTATTCTTCTGATTGAAATGCAACAAAATGCATTCCATCGTCATCCAAGTGTTCAACTTGTTGAATTTATAATATGGGTTTCTGATAGGACAAAAAGGAAATACTTCATCCCCTTCGTTTGCGGCGCAGAAAGTGGTGACCTTTGACCTCATTGTCCCAGTACTTGTGAGTGTCACACTTCCTCTGCGGTACCGGTCTCCCTCTGCAGCTACAATCATTACACTCTCACTAATGTACGAAACATAATTTAGTTTGTCTTATCATAGCCATTAAAAATACTTTACAAACATTTTACTGTTTTCATTCCTGTGAAGAGTCCAGTAAACTGTTTAGTGTGTGTGTGTGTGTGTGTGTGTTATTTACATTGAGTCAGGTATAACAGTAAGGAGAGGATATGACTTTGTGTGTTCCCTGCATGCCTTGTACAGTGTGTGTATTGCTGTGCCTTTATGTGATGTGTGTGTGTGTGTGTGTGTGTGTGTGTGTAAGCTGTCTATCTGTCCCTTTTGTGTGTCTGTATATGTGTGTGTGTGTGTGTGTAAATTCCCTGTGTGGTTCTTTTGTATGTCACTGTCATATTGTGTGTTATCACTTCATTACATGTGCGAACATCTCCTTCCTATGCGAGTGTCTTGGCAGTTCAGTGTGTGCATGTGACTGCATGCATGTTTCATTCTTCACGTCTCTTTGTGTGTGTGTGTGTGTGTGTGTGTGTGTGTGTGTGTGTGTGTGTGTGTGTTTAGGAGGACATGCCGTTGACCAGGCTCCTCAGCTGTTTGACCACAGTCTCTATCAGTTTCTGTTTGTCTCTGTCGTTCTTCCTGAACTGAGAGAAGATGTTGTTCTTCTTACTGGTGTCCTTCATCCTGGACAGACAGAGAGAGAGAGAGAGAGAGAGAGAGAGAGAGAGAGAGAGAGAGAGAGAGAGAGAGAGAGAGAGAGAGAGAGAGAGAGAGAGATGATTGATTTGTCACTTACTGTTTTTCCATCAGTTTTTGAGCTCTGTGACAAAAGCTTTGCAGCTCATGCAGCATCAATCCACGAGACCACTAGACAAGTTTTCAACAAGGTTTGCAGTTTAACCAAATCATGTGCACACAACTAGTAGTGCGGGGCATTTTATACTGTAGAGGAGGTAGAACCATGTTTAGATTAATATAACAATCATGGAGAAGACCTAAGCAGAGAGGAAGCTGAACCTACCCCCTGTAGACTCTGAGCAGCAGCAGCAGAAAAAACAGCAGAGAGAAAATTCAGAGGAACAGAAGAGCAAACATGAAACCAAAACACAAGGAGGAGGAGGGTTGTCATAAATTGCATGCAAAAAAGATTGTAATTAAGAGCTAGTAATGTCACTTTGGATTTAAAATGTGAGGGCGTAGGTCATATCCACGTGGAATCTCTGCCTTTTTCTACTTTCTCGTGTCGGCTTGCTGCGGCGTGTTTTGGTTGATGGATACGGAACCGATATGACGTCATGTTACTCAGACTACAACAATAAAAAGCAGTAGCTTCCTTCTAGCTCCGCATAGACTCAAATGAAGCAAATATATCGATTCAAAATCGTAAAAAAAAGAAATCGCGATACATAGGTGAATGGACCAGTGTACATATCACATGCACTCACTTCTCCAGTAGAGCCAGAGCAGTGGCTGGGTTCACTCTCAGGTATTTGGAGGTTGGTTGGCCATAGTCTGCCAGGTAAGTCGACCAGTCCCACACCATGAACAGATCCAGGAGCTGTAAAACACACAGATAATATACAACACTCAGACATACAGCAGAACCTCACATCAGAGAAGATTGAGGCCAGTAGCGGGTGAGAGTTTGATGGAGGAAGGTTATGAAGAGACAGATGTGATCATTTTCACATACACTTCCTACAGTATATTTGATGTGGCATAATGACGACAGTGCTTGAGCCAGGATTGTTTGGGGGGTGATCAAATACTCCATCCAAGATATATAATAAACGATATTGTGAAAACTGTACACCCAGTGAGTTCTACAAAATTATATCAATGTTGTGAAAGTCCCAGATATGTCAGAAAAAACAATCGCCGCCGTGTCTGGGTTCATAACATCACCCGGCGGCGAGCTGTGCTGACTAAATCTAGCAAGCAACAAGTTGCTACTGCGCTATGAACCCAAAATAAACAGATTGTGCTGTGATTTAATTGCAATAAACAGATCAAAATAATGCCGAAATTACTACATAATAATGCTGATTTGTAAAAAGTTTGAATTCATGCTTTGTCAGGTCTGTCCACAAGATGACAAGCAAACAACTTTTAAAATGCTTGTTTTCTGAATGGAGTTTGGATGGATCAGTGCCAGGCTATGCAGCTGCACCATCAATACTCAACATAACGTCATCTAGGCATAAATACGGCAGCAACATTGTGGTTTATCCACATACATACATACATACATACACACACACAATTTCAACTCACGCGAATAGGCGAATGAGCGAATGAGCGAATTTCGCGTATTCGTGGCATTCGTGCCATTGATGCCGCACGGCGCAAATTTGCATCTATTCGCCTCTTTGCATTGACTTTGTATGAACGGTGAATAGTTTGCGTCGCTCTTGGCGTGAATGCTCTGTTAGATTGAGAACAGAATCGGGATATGAGAGGACAGAAGTCACCCTCACCATCTCCCGTAAGGTTACAGTAATCTTGCAGTAGATACCCCGTGCTTGTAGTTATTACAGAAACCTGCCAACATGTGTCTTTAGCAGAGAAAGAGCTGTTTAAGGCTAGGTCAGATAATGTGATGATGGTAAACACTTGTGTATCCTGGGGTCACTGAGACGTAGAGAAAAGACAGAAGAGTGAGAGAAGAAGGGAGGAGGTTCTGCTGCTTAACATGATGAGTTTTAAGTGTGAACAGGAACATTTAAAATGACCCCCCCACGACCCCTGGTTAACCTGATGGAGATGACCCCCTCCCACCCCACACACACACACACACACACACACTCACACACACAGTGTATGCTAATGTCATAGGGTGAAACAGCTGGGTGTTTGGGTCATGCTGAAAGAGCAATGAAAGAACAGCTTAGTGATAATAGCATTATTCAGCTGACTGAGAGACTCCGACACACAGAGAGAGAGGCTTAGCGACAATGCCATTAATCTCACCTGGAGCTAAGTGATGAGCCACGAGCAGCAGCCATCTTACTCTGACACTCACTGAACTCTCCATACTTAATCACAACTAGCAAGATCTAGGTTCTATCAGTTCTATAGCTCTCTATCTATCTCTTCTGATAACTTAGTTGTGTGCACACACACACACTGTTGTCCTATGCAGTGACATTATTTGTGACATTTCAGGCCCGCTCAATAAAGCCTGACGCATCCTGGATTTATTAAACGGATTGTGATATTGCGTGGTTGGCCATAGTTAATCGTGATTAACCACAAATTAATCGCACATTTTTTCTGTTCAAAATGTACCTTAAAGGGAGGTTTGTCAAGTATTTAATACTCTTATCAACATGGGAGTGGGCAAATATGCTGCTTTATGCAAATGTATGTATATATTTGTTATTGGAAATCAATTAACAACACAAAACAAACCTAAAAATCGCAAGTTGCGTTAATGTGTTAAAAGACATTAGTGGCGTTAAAACAAATTTCCCTTTAAGCGTTTTTATTAACTTTGACAGCTCTAATACTTATTGATATTATAATCCCTTTCTGCCAAAAAGATCCCCCTAAATGTTACACAACGGCCCTTTAATTTAAGAGTCTCTATCCGTAGCTATCTACAAACAAGCAGGAGGCGGCAGGAAGGAATGTCTTGGCCTTGTGCACTGCCAAAATTATTTAATTAATATCCACAAATCAATCAAAACATAGGAATGATTTAATTCAATTGAGGCCACAAATTCTTACCCCTGCACACAAATTAGTAAATCGTGGCCTTGATATATATATTAGATATATATATTTTGTCGCTCTATGGCCTTGCCTCCTCGGAAGTCATTGTAGCGACTTTGCTGAGTCATCATAACTGGTGGAACCGATGGCCAATCCAATAACAACAAAAGCCAAACTGGACTTCTCCTTTAACAGCTGAAGTCATGCCAGGTCAATGTGAACTTTACATGCTCGTGTTTGGATATTTAAAAGAATCTGATGATGATACATCAGTACGATATTTTTCAGGATGTGATCCAAGAGTTGTCAAGGGGGTGAGGACATTTTCCTTCTATGCTTGTGTCTTGTTTAGTGTGCAGTAAATCCTCTGTGATATCAATACAATGCAACCTGCGGAGGATTAAATACCCCCACAGAACCATTTCTACTTTAAAACCATTTCTCAATATCCAAGCCCACCCAGAGGAATCTCATTCACACGTCTCCACTCTGTCACAGACATGAGCCCAAATGCAGTGAAGACAACAATCAGTGTGGTTAGTCGGATTCGGCTGGGCGAGCTGAGTCATGTTATCATAAGAGTGGAAATAGTAAACACTTCTGGAAAATATTCAGCTTTTGGCATCGGAGAGATAGAGAGAGATAGAGAGAGATAGGCCGAGTGTGTGTGTGTGTGTGTGTGTGTGTGTGTGTGTGTGTGTGTGTGTGTGTGTGTGTGTGTGTGTGTGTGTGTGTGTGTGTGTGTGTGTGTGTGGGCGGCAGTCAACTGGGAGTCATTAGGTTGAATGTTAGCTCCAAACTCCAGTTTGTGTTTTTCAGGGTGCGTTTGTGGGGCTGGATATCGTTTAAAAAAATGACGATGTCGGTACCAATACCAGCTCTGACAGACTGTTTCACTTCCGAAACACTTTCAGTAAACATTTCAACTGCAACCGAGAAGTGACGAAGCCACATCCAGTTGATGTCCAGGGTTAGGCTGAGGTGAGTGTTTATGATTAACGGAAAGAGCCCAAGCGGAAGAAAAACAGAATAAGGTGTGTGTGTGTGTGTGTGTGTGTGTGATTTCCCAAAAGGATGGTGTCAGATAAATCATCGTCCCTGTGACATTAGTTCACGGGTTGCTGTGAAACTCCTTGGTTTCACCTTTACATTGAAACAATAAGTCAGGGCGTTCTGAAACTCTAGAAATCCCTCTCTGCTTTCCTTCCCTTTATGCACTTGTGAAGCTTCACTTTGGACGTCTCCCGTTAGATGCTATTGTCTCATTGACTTGTATTGTTTGGTATAAAAAGGAGTTATAATGGAAGATGAGTCTATTCTCTCCGTCACTATGGGCTTGTCAGCAGAGACTGGTGGTCCGGAGGTGAGAAAAGGTAAACTCTAGGTCGGACAAGATCATTTTTACACCAGGTTTTACTCCATGTTTACACCTTAAAAAGCCTGTATGATGTATGATGACTCTATACTGCCCCTGTCACACATGTTGGCTTCAGACAGTACCGGCCGTTTCTCAGTGTTATACACAAGGGTATGACGCTCTTAAGGTGTGTTCACTCATACAGATACATATACCTTTTTTTCCATCAAAATTAGCACGTATATGTGAGTTTTATAAACACGGGAAAACCTGCGAAAAATAGGCAGACAGACTCCTTTCCCATTGCCAGTAGACGAGTAGCCTTTCTGGTTTTTTTCAAAGTTTTCAACGTCATGAACGTGCCGGAAAACAGGGTCGAAAAAAAGTTAGTAGTAGGGCTGTGCAAGAATCTGATGATACAGGATGAGGTGATATATTGCAATGTTTTTAAATCTAATTTTAGGAAAATTGTCATAGTAGAAAGAACAAACCAGCATATGTATAAAATTGGAGTATAAAAAGTTTACTTTTTGTATGCAATCAGAACAGTGGGATCTGCGTTTGCATTTATCAGTCCCTGTAACGTCCAACGAGGGCTGCAACTAACGATTCTTTTCATCGTCTATTAATCTGTCGATTGTTTTCTCAATTAATCTGTTAGTTGTTTGGTTTATAAAATGTCAGAAAATGGTGAAAAATGTTGCATAACGGCTAGTTTGGTACGCCCTCAAACTAAATTAGTTAGAGCGGAGCTGGAGCGGAGTCTGAAGAGTTTGGTTCGGTTGAGAAAAGTAAAGCGTTTTTTTTAATATTACAGCATGCAAACATGTTCTAGTAAAAACCCCAAATACAAGCATGCACCAGAAAATAAGCGTAATAGGTAAAGCAACAGAAGAAAAGCTGCATGAAAAATACTGGAAGTGCAACTTATCTTCATAAAACAGCATCTTTAAGGAATTTAATTTCATTATAATTTTTTTAAGGCCGATTTCAAACTCAAATATTTCACTAGTTATTTAAGTGGCCATCTAAACAAAATAATGTGAGCATATTTCTTAAAGAATACGATTTTTCACATGTGATTTATGTTGCATTTAGCAGGTGTAGAATATTCTTGATCAATCTTTTCTATGTTGACCAACTTTTTTCCAAGCCTTTTTTTTGCATTCTAGTATGTTATTGACATCACATCAGTTACCCGAAATGTTTGACTTTCAATCACTCTAAATGGTTACAGGATAACGATCTAAAAAGCAGTTATAGCTACGAAATCCGGAGCCGTAAGATAAAGGGAAAGTAAAAGGATGACCTCTGTGTAACCTCAGCCTGTGGATGCCTCCCAAACCCTTCACCTAAGGCTAGGATTAACATGTCAACCAAGCAAGCGGCCTGTATAAAAGGGAACATGGACACATCTCGTCTAATGAGCTGCATCGCAGGAAACTAAGCTCTACTTAAAAACAGGCCCAGAGCCTTTGTACTTTTTTTTCTGGGAATTTGGGGGGTTTTAGCAACCTGGTGCAGCATTTACATTCTGCACTCAAAAACAATTTTTTTAAAAAATTTATTTCATTTATATTTATTTTTCAGGTCAGTAATTTTCTAGTAATTTCCCCTGAAGTTTCCTGGAAAGAAGTATATCATTTGGTAAAAATTATAGCGAAAAATCAGACAAAGTTCCGTTACTTGCTTTGGCTATCGGGTAGTGTTTGACCACATTAAAGTACAGGTGTAAATGCACCCAAAATGCATTGAGGTCGTATTGTGATCTGATTCAACTTCAAAATAATGAACTTAGTTTCTATTGGCTCAAAGCAAACGTGGGTGGGAGTAATGGACATAATATGTTTGTTTTATTGGTACAGATGGTCCCCATCTGTAGTTATGCACTTCTTAATGATACAACACAATTTTACAATTTTATATCTAATTATTTTGCAGACCTCCTGACAGAGTGCTCACAGACCCCACTTTGAGAATCACTGATGTAGAGCACACAGTTATCGACATAAAGTATGTCTTCACTAGAGGAAGAAGAGGCAAAAGATGTCCTCATCCCCTAGTTGCTGCCCCTGATTAAAAGCTTTTACTATAACCGAACCGTGTGCTCCATATGTCATCTTTCCAGATCCTGCCTCAGTTGTCCTGTCTGTTTTAAGTAGGCCGATGTGCAGAGACTCCTTCACCTTTTTGCCTTCATATGCCCGTCCCTAACTCTCTATTCACATGTCTTGCGTTATGATTTTAAAACTGATAAACAGATGTTGTTAAAAAGTTTGACGGTGGGAGGTCAGCCTTCAAAAAAACACACGTCCAAACTTCCTCAGTATGTTGCTGTGACCTGGACTGGATGCAGAGCCAAGCCTCCACCTCAGGCTTAGATTAACAGGTCAAGCACAGACACCAGTTAATGAGACCCAGCAACACTTTACATACCACTGGTGTTTACAACTAAAAAGGCAGGCAGGGGGTTTGTGCTTGTGTGTTTGGGAAGAGGAATTCTCTTAAGCAGGTGAACTATGGGACAGGTGAAAGTTGAAAAGGTTACACGGAGACGCAAGTCTGGAAGAGGAACGGCCAGAGAAACACAATATTGTTGGATTTGATATAGAGAGGTGAGACGTAGGACAGCTGAGATGTAACAAGTGAAGTAGAAAATGGTGATTACAGATTGAAGCTACAGGAATTAGTTTGTAACTAAATATAAATAATTGCTTTTTTTGATCATCTTTATTTCTTGATTCAAGCATTTGGCTCTAATTGTTTGTGTCAGAGGAGGAAAGCCTCTAAATATGGAATGCTTAGGATACGCAAATGGGCTTGAACATTAAAACATAACCTAGAAAATTAGACAAAAATGGTGCAATAAAGTAAGCTGTCTTTAACTTGTACTGGCTAAGGCTGTTAATTTCTTCTATAGTGCTCAGTGAGACAGTTTACCTGTCGTAGGTCGATGAAGGCCAGCTGGAGTGTGTCTCCTTGAAAGCCAGGGACCGGCTCTGAACTGGCAAACACTGAGAAGAAACAAAAATAACAACAGACAACAATCAGAGACAGTTACAGAATAAAATACATATAGCTAGTGTCAAAAACTGTGGCCCCGGGTCTGGAATCC
>CAKAKQ010036719.1:0-11127 GCA_916700675.1 Helicolenus avius
AATGGGGAAAAGCGCTCAAGGAGCCGCGGCCATCCTCCATCCTGGGGTAGACGCCCTCGTGATGATTTAAGGCGACGTAGTCCTCCAGTCAGACGCAGGTATGAAATTCCTACTTGACGATTAATTTTATCGTTTTTTATTTACAGTCTCATTTGCTGTGTGTGTTTTATTTTTGTTTGTTTTTTAAGCACAAATTACAAAGTATATTTACATTCCCCACACACTGTAAGCATTTTTTTTACTCCACCAAAATATTAGTTTGGCAAAGCCGTTATAAATCTGACAACCTCCCACACTGACAAATAATGTCACATCTTTAGATCTCAGACCTATTAAAGCTTAGTCAACCTTTAAGCCAAAATGAAACAGGAGGAAGTTTCTGATTGATTATCGCAATTGCCTAAATTTAATTGTTATCACTCTTAAGTGCTGAAAATCATGAAGGTAAAATAAAATAATTATTAGAATACATACAAAATGAGTTCATCAATAGATAATGTGTGGATATGGCTGCTTCAGGATTTGATATATTGATGTCACTCCCTTTCCTTAATATGCTTAAAAATCTAAATCTACATTAAACAGAGTGACGCTTTTTAAATCTTAATTATTTCATCGTTTCAAGGGTATTTTTCATTTTTGCCAATTTTGCTAAGTTTGACAGCCAAGTCCAAAGGCAGCTTATGTAAACACTTGACTATTTATGAACTCCTGTAACGGTATGTCTGTAAAAGAGACCAAGCTCTACCAGAGTGATATTGCTTTACGGGGACATCTTAAGAGGCACAGTTTGCACTTCATCATCCATCAAACATTTTTACAGGTAATTTCTAGAATTACTTTCTGCAGGTGTAAATTTTGTTTTCTTTCTGAGTTCAGTTGCCATCTATTAATAAAACTGAACCCCGTTGCAGAGTCACCACCACGCTTCTCACCATCTGAGTCAGTCAACTAGTCTTCTTTCAGCATCATGTGACTGCTGACCAGGGAGCCCCCATCAGCTTGGCTGGTGTTGTCACATGACCAAGGCGCACCGCCAGTCGTCAGGTTCCACCAACCTTTTGGTTCCTGAGCATGCAGTTCGCAGCATCCTCCTCTTCTTCCTCCAACCTTAACCCAATCGACAGCGGCCCACTTCACATTATCAACCAATCAGCGTCTTTACTCTCTCTATTCTCCACACAACTACTGTATCAACGGGAACAGCCCATGGCTTTACATCCCTTCCCATCCTTCCCCCCCAAAAAAGGCAGGGAAAATCTACAACTACCCCTTCCAACCAGCCACCAAGCAACTTCATATCGCCAACATTTGCATCATGTGGCAAATCCTCTCTGCAATTCGACTTCCCTCACCATCAGTCTGGCTTCCTTGCGTCATTTCTATCTTGTCCAAATCCCCCAAAATAGTAAGTTTCTTTTATCCTGCTCTTTGTAGTTTTGATGCTTAATCTAGCTTTCAAAGGTGCTTGACAGTTTTCCCTCAGCAGTTATGTAATTTAGAGCAAGTTCAGTGCAGAGCTGCAAAAATCTACAGAGCAAAAGTTGTGGTCAAGGAACTTTGCTGTCAGTCTTCTATTTTTATTTGCAAAAATGAACTACATTTATCGGATGTTCACCGTGTAATTGGGCTACGGAGTGCATTTTCAAGGCTCGACATTAAGCCATCTTGAGTGATAGCCCTTAGAATAGAGTTTACTTTGTTTTTGTAGTTTTAATGTTCTTCCCCTTTTCCGTGAAAATATCCTTTCCCCTCGAGTGTCCCAGATTCTCAACTAAAGATTTGTTATCAAAGTTGTTTTGCAGCAATCTTGAGCGCCAACACATGTAGGTTACTTGTGGTTTTGATTCTACAGTCACAAGACCTTTCTGTGGCTCGCGATGTGTCCTACATAAAAGTGAAGATCACGGTCTCCGTTTAGATGTCGTTTAAAAGCAGTTTTATAGTGGCCTTGCAGCAGACAGATCATCTATAAACACGTTTTGCCCACTTTGTCATAATTCAGTTGTAACATATTTTAGTTGTCTTAATGTCGAGCCCTGATTTTGTCCTATATTCTGAAATCTGGCTCCATGATTGGTGATCATTGGACAAAGTTTCCTTTTTAATGAGTTGATTTTGATGCAGTTCATGGATGCAGATGATCCTTCTATTTACAGACAAGGAACTACGTGTAACCACGTTTCCACGTGTAATCCATGTCTCTAAGGATCCAGAATACCAAAGGTTTCATTAGTGAGAGGAAGGTTAAATTCTCTTTACTAATTTTTTTTTGCTTCACTGTTTTACCTTACGTACGCTATAGGAGGAGGAGCCGCAGCCGCAGCAGGTAAGCTTGTAACAGCTGTTTATTTAACTCTGCGTTTGTCGATAATTAAAAATAACATTTGTGTTAATTGTTTTTTCGTGTGGTTCACCAGGTCTCTTTCAAGAGACAGAGGCAGACAACGGTCTCTCTCCAGAGACAAGAAGTGCCCAAGATCCATCTCACGGTCCAGGAGGCAAGTTTAAGCATTATTGATTATAATGGTATCGTGCTCTAATGTTGCGTTCGCACTACGAGCGACACAGCAACGGGCTGCAGGTCATTTTCGGTGGAAGCTACAAACTGATACAACAGCAATGTTTTGTTTTTTGTAGCCGGCCACTCTTTGTTGATGTTTTGTTGCTTTTGTCGCTCGTAGTTTGAACACACAATCTTAGCGCTGAAGTATTTTTCTTACCACTCATTTTGCACCTATTAACCAGTTTGTTTATTTTACAGTCGCTCCCGGTCTAACGAGAGAAAATGAGGACGACGAACGATGGTTCATCTGCAGGATCTTGCTACGGTTGGGGGAAAATACGAAATTTTTATAGTCATGTTTTTCTTTTCTCTAGGGTCGGCCACGTTGCATATTGTGTATTAGCAGTCTGTTGAATTAACAACAAAGGACTTAAGTCTTTTCCTCCGAAAGCAAATTCTATCTTACCCTGCATGTTGTGAAATGGATTACTGGATTTAGTTTTACATTACCATCCTGTTTTTAAACTGTTGAATTAAAGCTCATGTGATGTTTTTATTTGTTTTTGTTTGCTTTTTTAAATTCTTGGTTGACTCTTAAATTCCTGGCAGTGGGTTAATGTGAGATGCACCACCAGTAGGAGCATACGTTAGTGATGCCAATCACACTGGCAACAAATGATGTTAAATACTGGTGCTGTTATTTGCAGGCTATCCTTGAAGCCAAAACATCTGTAATTCTGTGTTTTACCTATCACTTTTTTGCAAAAAAAAAAAAAATGCATTTACTCTATTCAACTATGCTTGACTCTGACAAATTGTGCTGCAGTTAAACAACTTGTTCAATAAATGGTTTTCCAAGGTGACTATCTTGTTTTTTTGTGTTTGGATAGTTGCATAAACCTATAAGATTATTATTATTATTATGTTAAGATATAAGGCTGTCCCGAATACCTTTTTTTTTTTTTGGGCTTCGGTGAGAGGCACTCGAAGCTTTGTGGCACAGCTGGAAGCGCTGCTGCCGTACAGCTGTATACACATACACTTCTACACACAACAAACAGTGATAAATGCCTGAGAATAATAATTGTTGAATAATGAGAAATATTGTGAGATTATTCCTTATTTCATGGGCTATTTTTAGATTTATCCTTCATTGTTACATACCTGTATATAACAAAAAACGAGGCAGTCAAATTCCGATTTATAGATTGATTACTATGGCAATGATCGCAGCTTCGAAGAATTCAGTTTTCAGTATTACAGCAGAGGAGACGGTGTAAACGAGACGTCAGTAACAAAACGAAAACAAGAAGTAAACTGAAAATAAAATATAACAGACTGAATGGTTGAATTCATATTATTGCACATATGACAGATGAAATGTTGATATTGCACAGTGGCATATATTATGTTAAATTCAGCATATACAATAATCAAATGACATTTTGTAAAGTAAATATGGAACATTAATTCAGTTCAGGAAGTAGTGCATGTTGCTGCCGTTGCGTGATAAAGCTACAAGTGTAACCGACACAGGAAACTCTCGGTCATGGTTGCAGTAAAGGAACAACCCCCACATGTGTGAAATGTATTTATTACTAAGCAGCTCATGTTAGACAGAGGTGCCAGATTTGGGTGGTGAGTACATGTGGCGTCTTAACGATTATGTGTTGGACCTGAAATCATTTATCAAATTAATGTTTTTATTTCCTGATTAACATAATTGGTGCAGTTTATCTTTTTTAGTTAGTAGTATGGTAGTACTGTAATAGTAAATAACAAACATCTTTATGCATCTCAATGCTGTTTGTGTTTGACAACATTATTGTTTTGAATGTTTCACAGTAGTTAATGGAGACAGAAATGACTAGTATGTGTTCACTGTAATATATGATTTGTTAAAATTCAGCTGATATCAGATGCTGATGGGTGGTAGATTTAAACTTGATATGATGACACGTTGCATGACTGAATGTCTCGTGTTTTAAGAGAGAAGATAAGAAGACATGTCTGCTCAAAGTGCAAAGAAAAAGAGAATTGGTTCACGTCGACGAGTAGCAAACCAAAATGAAATATCTAAGGCTGATGAGCTCCACATAGGGGACAGTACCTCTGTAGCTGAAAGCCACATACCAGAAGAACACACTGAATCATTAAATGTACTCGGTCATTTTGATAATTCACAATCTGAAAGCCAACATCCACCCTCACCTGAACTCTCAGGGAGCAGAAGAAAACTGGGGTCTAGTAGAAGACATAAAGGACGGTATGTTAAGGACTCCGTGACTGAATCGTACCACGAACCTAGAGAGGAAGTTGAGGATAACACCAGGGAAAAGGAAACCACCGTTACAAAACAAACGCCACTTGCGCCACTTTCTGCAACTGAGAAAGAAGGCAAAGAAAGAGACGATGACACAGAATCGTTCAGGCAGGATGGAAATTTACAGAGCAGCTATTTGGTGAGTGAGTCACACTCAGAATCAGTAGTTATGCAGTTTTCCACCACACCGGAGATAACCACAGAAAAAATAAGCCCAACAGAAAATATTGAAGCTGAATGCAGCGTTGGGCAAGCAACAATTTTGTCACCAAAAGAGGAATTGCCTACAGATGAGGAACAAAATGAGGATTTCAATTTATCTGAGGTCAGAGGTGCTCATCATTCAGAGGATGATGTAAACAAACAGCATGAACAGGAGATTAGGCCGACAGAAAAGCACATGCCACATGATGACACAGAAAATTCAGAAATCATTTCTGGAAACCTGACGGACCAAACTGAAGTCAGTGACACATACCAATCTGAGCCAACTGAGAAAAGTACTGATGGCTCTCCTACCAATCAGGACATTTCATATCCTGAAGACAAAAGGGTTGATCATCCTACAAAAGAAGTAGTGTATGAGATTGAAGGCCGAGTAAAGGATGATATAAAACCCAGTGCTGAACAAACAGCTCATCAGGAGAAGGAAGGACTCTTCTCTGAAGTGGAGGAGAGTGAATCCTCTTTACAAACCGTGCAATCAGGAATAAATGCTCCTTTGGACTCCCAACCTCAGCAGGACGACACCAGCTTCAACCCCATTGGGAACAGGAGAAAACTGGGGTCTAGCCGTAGAAATAGAGGAAGACAACATGTCAAGGACTCTGCTGCTGAATCAGACCACGAACACAAAGAAGATGTAGAAAGTACCAGCTCTAATGAAGCCTTCGAAACAGCACAAATGTTATTGGCAACAGAGAGAACGAGTCAGGAAGAATTAAGTCAAGGAAGTGAGCATGATGTCATACCTGAGACACATGACAGCTCTTTGCTTTCAGCCACTGTAACTGATTATTCATCTGAGGTTCAGAGCCACACTACAACAAACTATCCACAGGCTGACCTGGAAAGTTTAATTCCTGAACGTGAAAATCTTCAAGAAGATCATGATGAAAGAGAGACTCACTTTAAAGTGGAGGTGTCTGATAAATCAGTGGGAGCCACGCTGGAAGGATCGGACAAATCTGACAGTCTTCAGAGTCAAGAAGTCAAAGGTCAACATCATTCAGAGGATGCTGTAAATAAAGAACATGAACAGGAGGTTAAGCCAACAGAAAATCAAGAAATGCCTCAGATTGATAACTCATCTGAAAGTGTGATGCATGATGCCACAGAAATTTCTGAATTAATTTCTGGAAACCTGACGGACAAGACTGAAGTCATTGACACATACCAATCTGACCTGACTGAGAAAAGTACTGATGGTTCTCCTACCAATCAGGACATTTCATATCCTGACGACAAACAGGATGAACATCCTACAGATGAAAACAACTTTGAGGCTTCAGAGCAGAACAATGAGGATTATCATGTTTATGATACCAAGGAACCACAGATCAGCGACATAGAAAGAGTAGACTCTGCACTAGGTCAGGTGTATGAGATTGAAGGCCGAGTAGAGGATGATATAAAACCCAGTGCTGAACAAACAGCTCATCAGGAGAAGGAAGGACTCTTCTCTGAAGTGGAGGAGAGTGAATCCTCTTTACAAACTGTGCAATCAGGAATAAATGCTCCTTTGGACTCCCAACCTCAGCAGGACGACACCAGCTTCAACCCCATTGGGAACAGAAGAAAACTGGGGTCTAGCCGTAGAAATAGAGGAAGACGACATGTCGAGGACTCTGCTGCTGAACCAGACCACGAACCTACAGAGGACGTTGTTGGAAATACCAGAGATAATGAACCCCTTGAAATAACAGAAATGTCATTAACAATGGAGACAGCAGTGCAGGAAAAATCAGTGGAAACCATGTTGGAAGGAATGGACACATTTGACTCTGTTCAGACTGAAGATGTTAGAGATCAAGTTAAAGAAAATGCACATGTTGGCACAAAGGAAAGGGACAAGGACACAGAATCGTTCAGACAGGATGGAGATTTACAGACCAACTATTTGGTGAGTGAGACACAAGCAAAATCAGAAGATATAGAGTCCTCTATTTCACCGGAGGTAAGCTCAGAAAATAGCATCCCTGGAGAACATGCTGAAATTGAATGCAGTGTTGAGCAAGCAGCATTTTCATCATCAAAAGAGGAATTGTCCACAAATGAGGAACGAACAGAGCATGTCAGCTCAGGAGCTCGGCCTTCAGAGGATGCTGTAAATAAAGAGCACGAAGAGGCGATCAAGCCAACACAAATGCAAGAAATGCCTCAAATTGATAACTCCTCAATTAAAGGCAGTGAATCTTCTTTACAAACAACGCAATCAGAACATTTTGACTCCCAACCTCTGGACATTTCTGAGAGTATCAGAGAGCAAACTCACACCGGTTTCAGCCCCAAAGGGAGCAGAAGGAAATTGGGGTCAAGCCGAAGACAAAAAGGACGACTGCATGTCGAGGACACAACAAAAATGTCATTACCGATGGAGACAATGAGGCAGGGAGAATTAAAAGAACAAACCGACCTAGACTTTACGTTCGCTGGGGAAATTAGATCAACCGTAAATAAGGAAGAAAACACAGAAAAGCTGTCGGAGGAAGACACAATCGTGACAACAGACATGCCTTCAAGCTCAGGGAAGGATGACTTTGTGAAATCTAATGAGGAAGTCAATGAGGAAGAATGTAAATTCATAAAAGAGACTGATAATTTAAGTCAGCTTGGATACGACACAGTTAAAATGGACTTGATCCAATCACTAGACGTCTCAGCCACCGCTGTTAGTATGCAACAGACAAATGATACCCCAGAAAATGTGGGAGATGACACGAAACAAGACTATGAAACGGAAACAGAGAGTTCAATGCATGTACAAGTTTATGGATTGGATGACGATGGAGGACAATTTGAAGATATTACAAAGAAAGACCACGAAGCCCATGAAATAAATGTTTCACCGGAGATCACACACGCTGAACGGTTTTCTGCTGCACACAACAAAACTGACTCTTTGGCTCCATTTGATGTTGGTCTGGAGGAAAACATCCAGGCACAGCCGGCTGTAGATGTGTCTGAGGAAAGTGGAATTTCCAGCCAGCAAGGGATACAAGAACAAACCAATGTGGACGACGGTGCAAATTTGCAAGGAGGATCCAAACAGAAGAGGAGAAAGTTGGGCTCTACCCGCCGAAGTCAACTCAAAAGAGAGGAAAAGAGAGGAGAAACAAAAGAGTTAAACGCAGAAGCTGACAGAAGTCTTGACAAGATGGAAATAGTGGAGGAGTTAACAATGACTGTAACTGCAGAGGTATCACAGAATGAAAATGCAAAACCATCACTGAGTCCTGTAGATAAAGAACAACAGGAAACCATTTCAAAGGCTCTCCATCCTGAGCAATCTGCCTCCCACAATCAAGAGGTTGTTAATCCTGTTAAGTTTGCTCACGTAGCTGATGTAAGGGACAGTGAGAGAAATGTGGAGTCATCACAAATAGATGATTTTACAGTCACTCAGATGCATATCTCAGACTTACTGTCTGCAAACACTGAAGACTCTACAAACACCGGTATCACAGACAGGGGCTTTGTGTCTTCAGGTGAGACCACACAGAGTACGCCGGGTGATGAGGAAAGGCCAGCGAGTGTAAACGTAACACAGGACCAATCTTTGAAATCAGCAGAAGTGCCTGTTGGTACAGATTTCGAAATAGTGAAATCTGCAGTGAGAGGAGGAGCTGCAGAAGAGCATACGAATGCACAGGCTAGTAAAGAAGAGCCGGACGACGCCGATGAAGGAGCTCACAATAAAGATCTCGAAATGAAGAACGCGAGTCCAAATTTAGATTCAACCAACAGGAGAAGAAAGATGGGCTCTTCCCGCAGGAATCTGGGATCACGAACCAAACGGGAAGACTTGAATCAAAAGCAGGAGGTGGATGACGAGGCAACAGAGACGGAAACTAATGTTGGAGATGTAAAGACAGTGAGTTTCTCAGGCAACGTGGAAGATGAGCAACAACTTCACTCTGAGCAAAGGAAAGAATCTGAAACAGCGGCGTACAGCCACACTGATGAGGAAAACCCTGTTTCTCATGGTCAACTAGTAGAAACAGAGCATCAACTAACTCCCAGTTATCTCCCCTCAACACCATCCACTTCACCCAAACACGATTCAACGTCAGGATCATCACCTGGGAGAAGAAGGAAAATGGGATCTCACCGGAAGTCACATGGACTCCAAAACCAGGAAAACCAAACCGCAACAGGGGACAGAAAAACAGATAATGAGAGAGACGTCAGGAGTATCACAGATGAAAGTGCCATCAAGACGACTGGAGAGCTGAGAGGAAGACCTCTGGGCCTGGACAAGATATCAGAGGTAAGCAGCAAAGAGTCATTTTACTTTTTTACACTCAAAGAATTTCTAGTAGGAATGTTGTACTTAAACTGATGAACAGAGAGTTTGCACTGCATTTCAACTATCCTATTAGTTATGACCACTTCTTAGTGAACTTTCTAAACATTGTGCAGCTTTAATTATAGTTTTGAGCCTTTACTCTGAAGTGAATGATTATTAAGTAAATGTTGTGTTGCACTTCCAATTTGCACAAAATCCTATTCTTCGCTGGTCAAGTTTGTTACAAGAAGAAGAAAAATGATGCAATGAACCAGATGAGGAACACGACGGTTCACACTACGAGTTTCTCATGCTGAAAAGGAGAACATAAACGTGTATCTCGCTTCTTGATCTTATTGTGGTTTTCATTTCTGCTAAAAACATTCAGCTGTTTGTTTTTTCCACTTCAATAGGCATTACAGTAACAGGATATTGATTCATGTTTGATCAGCACTGCCTAGTTTGACCGTTTGATCGGAGTTCAGGAGTGATTGACAGCTGCTCAGAGACGGCAAAGCTCCAGCTCGGCTCTGATTGGTTGAGCACCGGAGGACAGAGAGGAACACGATTTCTTTCAGATTATCTGTCTCATGCACTACTGTCAGGATATAGTGACAAAGTGACATAGTGATAAAAATAGCTTTTTTTCATGTGCAAGTATTTATATAGAAGCCCTGTTACGTTTCCTTTCTATAAAATGTCATATTTTAGTGGTTGTAACATTACATCATTGTACAAACAGCACAAATGGCTGAAAATCTGATAATGTCCTCATATGAAACGTCACAAAACAAACACCTCACTTCCCGTGTGCCAGAGGATTACTCCTGGGAAATCTGTTAAATACAAAGTTTGGATGTTTAATTGTCGACCGTCCCAAGCTTAATTTAAAACAAATGAAAAGTCAATCATCCAATCAAAATATCACAGATTGAAGATGAAATCTGCAAAGTGGAATCATCTCTACTGTCACCTCATGACTGAGATCTTTTTGTCCGTGCAGGTTGATAAAAGCGACAAGAAACCATCATCCGACATCAGCACCGCGAAGGAAGGAGAGAAACCATCATCCGACATCGGCACCGCGAAGGGAGGAGAGCTCTCCAGGCCTGTGAGGTACGTCAGATATAAACCCCGCCTCCTCCGATTGGCTTAGCACAATACAGGTTTATCTACCTGGTTGGGTTTCATCAGAGAGGACGCTTCATTCACATCAACACGGACCAACTGTCAGTGAAATGATGAATATATGGACGCATAGTTAATTTAATCAGTTTGTTGTTTTGTTATCTGATGCTGATTAGCACACTGAAGTGAATCCACTGCTGGTCTGAGTAAAGAGACAGGCGTGATATGGTGTGATATGGTGTGATATGGTGTGATATGGTGTGATATGGAGTGATATGGTGTGATGTGGAGTGATGTGGTGTGATATGGTGTGATATGGAGTGATATGGTGTGATATGGTGTGATATGGTGTGATATGGTGTGGTATGGTGTGATATGGTGTGGTATGGTGTGATATGGTGTGATATGGTGTGATATGGTGTGATTTGGTGTGATATGGAGTGATATGGAGTGATATGGTGTGATATGGTGTGATATGGTGTGATATGGTGTGGTATGGTGTGGTATGGTGTGATATGGTGTGATATGGTGTGGTATGGTGTGGTATGGTGTGATATGGTGTGATATGGAGTGATATGGTGTGATATGGTGTGATATGGAGTGATATGGTGTGATATGGTGTGGTATGGTGTGGTATGGTGTGATATGGTGTGATATGGAGTG
>CAKAKQ010036720.1:0-17673 GCA_916700675.1 Helicolenus avius
GTTCGAAGGCGACGGCGGCGGTCGTCTCTATATTTCGGTTGTAATCTCTCTCTCCAGAAGAAAAGCGACTAACTCCCCAAGAAGACAGCATATTTAACAGACTTTAACAGAGATCATTATCAAGTTCTTCTCGGTCCAGCTTGTGTTAGAGCTCTGTAATGACGGAGCGTGTCGAGAATTTACATTAGCTCGGCCGTTAGTTTGAAGAAAAGAGTGGTAGAGAGAGAGAGAGAGAGAGAGAGAGGAGCCATTTTGTCCCGACTGTGTGGGAGAAAAGAAAGAGTGGAAAAGAGGAATCACACGGGAGGAAGATCCTAGTTTCTCTATCCTATTCTCATGCAAGTTTGGAAGTTGGGATATATAACTTCTCGGACACGTAGACACGTAATTTGTGGTGGTATTTGAGCCAAACTAGCTATCAACAATTAACTGTTTCACAGTCAAAGAGAAGCAGTTTGGCTGTAAAGAAGGAGGAGCTGGCTGCTTTTTTAGACTTCACATAGACGTGCTAGGTTTTTTTTCTTTTGCTGTATATTATCTGGGGGGTTTCTGTTTTTCCAAATGGCGAAGAAGACGTACGACTTGCTGTTCAAGCTGCTTCTGATCGGAGACTCGGGCGTGGGGAAAACCTGTGTGCTGTTCCGCTTCTCTGACGACGCCTTCAACACAACCTTCATCTCCACCATAGGTAAGAAGATACACACACATATACTGGTGTTTAGGGGTGTTGTTACAGGTGTTTCTGTGTTTCCCTTGAACCCCTATCTGAGGTGACAGCTGGGAGACTCACAAGACTTTCTCCCCACAGCTGGAAATAGGCAGGACACATTAGCCACCATGCTATCAAGCACGTTAGCTCCACTAGGCCCTGCACAAGTCAGCTATCTGGAAAGCTACTTGTACCTTTTTTTATGAGCTTTTTACCTATTAGTCACCCCTTTTCAAATGATTGCGACTTTAAATAACAAAACATCATTGTTGTTATGGTTTAGTCAGTTTGCAATGGCAAGTATAACCGGTTTTAGGTTGCCAGAGGGAATAAGCTGTCATGGCACTTGACCCAGTGGCTAACGAGGCTAGCAGTACATGTACAGCTAAGGCGACATCTTCAGATTGCTTGTGTTGTCCTAACCAATAGCTCAAAACCAAAAAGGTAGTCAGTTTACTATTACATTAGTCAAAGCTCAAAACCAAAAGGTAGACAGTTTACCATCACATTAGTTAAAGAAAAGCAGCAAATACTCATAACTGAGAAGCTGGTTCTTGGTTAAAAATGACTATTTTGAAGATCAATTATTTGTTTTGGCTCTAAATATATGATTAGTGGATAGTTGCACTTGTGATTTGATATATATAGCTGTAGCAGTAATGTACAGGGCCCTGTGTGCTTGCTGTTACAAAAGCACTAAAACTGGCAGGCGTTTACATCTCAACTTATATAACTGTGTGGATTTGTTCCTGTCACAGATTTATGCCTCAAAGGTGACAGATCTCTGGATCTTTTGTTCAAAATGATAGATGCCACACGAGTAAAAAAAACACTCAGAAAGCAGTGATTATGAAGATCACATACTGAAGTAAAAGAAGCAATACCATAATATTTAAGTACACTATTACAAGTTTAAGTCCTGTCTTCAAAAGTAAGTAAAAGTAGACCAGCATTATTTACACTTGAAGTGACAAAAGGAAAAGTAGTAATATTGTGTTGCTGCTACATCAACGTGTAAGCAACATGCTATGGAAATCATATGATTTGTATGTAGTCTGCCATGTAACTAGTGACTGTAGTTGTCAAATAATGGACTAAAGCTATAATATTACCCTCTGAAATGTAGTAGAGTAGAAATATAAAGTAGCAGAAACTGCCACTGAAACGTACTTAAATAGAAGTACTTTTAATTTGTATTTCAGTACTCAAGTAAATGTACTTGTTACTTTCCATGACTGCTCCAAAGACAACCATAAACAATTCGTCATGGTGGCACCATCAGCTTTTTTTTTTCTCTCTGTCTTCTACGCAAGCGTCCAACATCACGCTCACATGAGTCAAGTGTCAAACTATGTCAAATCCCTGCAGGGCCCAAGTGAAGGCTCCATTTACTCCTGTTGCTTAAGATCAGAGCTGAGTAATAATGTAACATTAGACGTGGTTTGCTGAACCACATGAAGCCGACTGATTGCGATGCACTGGCATTACATCCTTGATCTCTCGATTTAGCTTTAATTTCAAGCCCAGCTTTTGCGTAACTATAAGTGTTGACAACTCGTCTTGACTGTATGCCTAAGAAAACACCACCATAATGCCTTGTTCCCCGTGCCAGATTAGATTTGTTGAGGTGCAGCAATGAACAATCACTCTGTTGCAAAGCTGTCGCACGTGTTTTGTTTATGGTTTTGTTGATATTTTGCTTTGTCTTGCCTGTAGTGTTTGTGTTGTATTACACTCTGCCACCATATCAGAGCTCTGCCAGTTTAAGAGAAGGCTGTGTGTGATGTTCAGATGCAGACTTACAGGTTCCTCACCAGTCAAAGATCAATAGTGACCTTTGCTCCTTTCAGCGGTGTTTTCCCCAGTTGGGTAGTAAGTCAAGTATATCAATGCCTGCAAGTGTTTGCAGCAACTATAGGTGTTTTCTTCCCTTACCTTTAGAAAAACTCAGCAGTTTGAACATACTGTCTGTCTAGCCTCAAGCAAAACTTTGAAATAAGCTCCAAAATAACCTGTTCCACATCAAGGATAACGTGCTTGACCCTGCTGAAGTGATTGTGTGGATATCCATATCATAGACGTACTCTGTTTCTTCTCCATAAGAGTAATTTCTGTCATTTAGTTTAGGAAGTGCTCACTTGAGGTTTTAAAATATGGAAAGACCAGAGAGATACTGGCACGATACCGACATTAGGAATCACAACGTAATTGTCTTCATGTCAGGATGTTTGCTAAAAAGTTTTCACTGGTTCCCCTCAAGAGCTTTCCCCTTAAAAACTCCCAACACAGTCATAATCATCTGTCTCAGCTTGTCTTTGTTCTACATCTGTATTCAAAACAAAGCAGCATGCAACGTGATCAAAAGTTAAGAATATAGAGAATATAATCTCACAGCACACTGTATAATCCGTCAGTCATACAGTAAATATGTGAGATTTGATTTTTAGATATTGCCTGTTGATTCTACTTCTACGAACGCCAGAGCCTTTTCAGAAGTACTTTATGTTCTGCCTTGCAGTCAATTGATCTTTGATCATCTTACTGTGTGATGATGATATACGTAATATAATTATTTTTATCATCCATTATTCCGGTGATTATTTTCTCGATTAATCTTTTGCTTTATAAAATGTCAAACAGCCTAAGGTGACATCTTCAGATTGCTTGTGTTGTCCCACCAATACCTCAAAACCAAAAGGTAGTCAGTTTACTATCACATTAGTCAAAAAAAAGCAGCAAATACTCATAACTGAGAAGCTGGTTCTTGGTAATTTGGGGCTTTTAGGCTTAAAAATGACTATTTTGAAGATCGATTATTTGCTGACACAGCCGTCAGTGTGCTGACTTGACTATGACTTGCCTCCAACTGCATGTGGTTATCATAAAGTGGGCATGTCTGTAAAGGGGAGACTCGTGGGTACCCATACAACCCATTTTCATTCACATATCTTGAGGTCAGAGGTCAAGGGACCCCTCTGAAAATGGTCATGCCAGTTTTTCCTCACCAAAATTTTGCGTAGGTTTGGAGCGTTATTTCGCCTCCTTAGCAACAAGCTAGTATGACACGGTTGGTACCAATAGATTCCTTAGGTTTATCTTCATTCTAGCTTTAAAACTCAGTCTGCTACAACATAAAAATTGCAAGTTCCGTTAATACGTTAAAGAAATTAGTGACGTCAAAACGAATTTGCGTTAACGCTTTATTGTTCTTGTTAACTTTGACAGCCCTAGATTTAATAAATCTGAACTTTTGAATACTAACACAAGCCTTTTGGTGTGCTATCATGAAGTACTTTTGCTTGTGTTGCTATATAATTAGTGAGTATATCTTTTTTGCCCAGTTATTTGTCGGCTACGATGTTTGCCAATGTTTTGGTACACACTACTGTAAGTCCTGTGGATGCTACAAACTATTTATGTAAATGCATCATAGCACTGTAGTGCAGAAAGTACAAAATGTACAGTCCAAAGTTTGCAAAAATCCTACTTTTTTTACTTTTGGAAAAGGCCCTACACATAAATCAGATTCAGCCCCTGATGTCCAAACTGGAAAGTTTCAACAGGAACAGAACTACGTGGAGAACCAGCAGAACCAGGACATGTGAAACAGGAGTGTGTTCTTCTTCTGACACAGTACTCATACCTTTGGAGACACAGATGCACAGCTGCTTCTCAAAATACCCCCACTGGAAACCCCCCCCCTCACCCTCATCCTCATTTCCAATCTCCCTCTGCCCTTCCTCCTTGTATATTTGAGGTTATGCACATTAAGAGTGCTGAATATGCATGATGTGGATCTCTTTCCACAACACGTCATGAATTTTGCATGGAAACTGGCGACGGCTACAGTGGAATTCATACTTGGGGAAGGAACAAGTTCCTCTGGGATTAAAAAAAAAGGGAACCGACCATAAACCGTGTACTTTCTGTTTAAGAAGTCCAACTCAAGTGTCATCCTCTTCTGTTGAAGTGTGTCCGTTTTCCCAGTGATTGGGTAAACGTGTGATTGCACAATGTACATATTTTCTTGACAACTTGCCAGTGCACCTCACCAGGGGGAAAAAACTTTGTACTCCTTGCTAGTAGGAAGACTTAAATATTACAACAATCCCTGCTGAGTTTGAGTTTTTGATAGCACAACTTTTAGTAATAGTTGTCAAGAAAACTCACCCTCTTCTACCCTTTTTGTATTATGCCCAATATTTAATTGCTGTTGAGTGTTTTTGATGTGAAATATCCATGTAAGCATAGTTAAGCTGTGTCATATCTGCAGAAATCTTCCTCTCCTCTTTGTCTCTTTTTGTTTCTATCCAACTAAAGCTTTCTGTCCCTCCTCCCTCTCTCTGGGGAGTGCATAATATTTAGTGAGTCACACATTGGCAGCCAGTTCCTTCATTATTCTATATGGCCCTGCTCCACCTAGAGCACAGCTGTTTCTTGGGACTTTCTTAACCAATCACAAATTCTGACCAGAGTTGAGCTGACAGCTCACGATTGAACTGGAAAAGTTTTGTCCCAAAAGTGTAAACAGTCATGAATCACCCCTTTTTGAAATCGGCCTCTTCTCATGATTATGACAAAGACGATAATCCTACTAAACCTTAACTAAATATTGTGAACACGATAATTCATTAGAAGTGTTTATCTACATTTCACTTTTGCACCTTTTTGAGATTTTTACTTTTTAGCTAGACTTTGCAACTAGAAGCTGGCAGTGACTGTCTGCATTTGTTTTCATTATCGAGTAATCTCTCAGCAACTATTTTGATAATTGAATCACTTTTCAAGCAAAAAATGGCAAACATTTCCTAGGTCCAGCTTTTTGAATGAGAGGATTTGCTGCTTTTCTTTGTCTTATACGATAGTAAACTGAACAACTTAGGCTTTTTGGACTGTTGGACTGAATTTGAACATGTCACTTAGATTACTCTGGGGAATTATGATAGCATTTTTCGTATTATTCGTATTGATTATTTTCCGAAAACAATGGGTTAGGGCTGCAACTAACGATTATTTTCATTGTTATTTAGTTTTTTGGTCTATAAAATATCAGAAAATGTTGATCAGTGTTTCCCAAAGCCCAAGATGACGTCCTCAAATGTCTTGTTTTGTCCACAACTCAAAGATATTCACTTTACTGTCATAGAGGATTAAAGAAACCAGAAAAATATTCACATTTAAGAAGCTGGAATCAGAGAATTTACTTGTTTTTTTGTAAATACTCAAACCAATTAATCGATTATCAAAATAGTTGGTGATTAATTTAATAGTTGACAATTACTGGATTAATTGTTGCAGCTCTACGATGGGCAGATTAATCCATCATGAAAATAATTCTTAGTGAAATTCTATTTGATTAGTTGGACAGCCGGAGATAAAATACACATTTATTATGATAACAAGTAGGATAAAATGAGAGAGAAATGACACAGTTGGCCAAGAAAGACTTGATGGCAGGCAGACCTCATGAAAGAAAACGTAGCAGGACATCCTTGTATGGAAATAATTAAATCCATAGTCCAACCAAAATGGAAACTGGAAGAAGTCGGTTACATAGGAAAAACTGAGTCCAACCAAAAAATACAAGTCACAAATACACTTCAAATATGCATAATATCATGTTTCTAACCAGCTGCACACGTTTTACAAGGTAACAAGGTTATGGAGGAGTATGTAAACATGTTCTCAGTTTCCCTGCTCACCTGATTTATCTCAGTCACCTGGTTCTTGTGTGTGCGTGTGTGTGTATGTGTGTGAGTACCCATTGTTAGCCAGCTGCTGATGCCACAGCTGTGTGCTGATAGGCTCAAGGTCTGGGCATGACACTGCAGAATCAGGAAGAGATAATGTTATTGTCTCTCTGATGGAAACACTTTCCATTTCCCCTCTTCCTCCTCTTAAATATCTGTTTCTGATTCTCGGTTTACATCAGTGCCAAAGCCTGTTTTATAAACCGTCTCCCTTTGTCAGTGCTTCATGTGCTACTTGTTCATATATTATTAGTGGATGCGTGTGCTGATATGTTTATCTTTTTTTCTACAGGAATAGACTTCAAGATCAAAACTGTTGAATTACAAGGAAAGAAGATCAAACTACAGATCTGGTGAGTTGATGAACTGTTTTTAAGTTTGTATATCCAAGTTAAGCTTCTGTGTTTATAGGAGTACAGGGCTGAAAAAGTCCACAGACTTTGTGAGAATTGTCATTCAGTTCAGCCTCTTGCCTTGTTATATCATAGTGAAACATCTGTTTGACATACCTCCCTCAAGCCCAGAAATATGCTAGAACAGGAAATGGTCATCACTCCCATCAGGACGTCTGCTGCAGGGTTGTCACTGTAGTCCACAACAGCTGATTTTCCTCAACTGAAATGACTTGTTTTTCTTCTGCAAATATATGATGAAACATGAATATTGAACTTAGGTTGACAGGTGAGATTTGACATGATTGCATATAGGGCTGCAACTAATAATTATTTTCATTATCTAATAATGATTTTTGGGATATTATGTTGTTCTTTTGTCCAGACAGCAGTTAAAACCCCAAAGATATTCAATTTACTATCATATAAGACCAACTAAAGCAGGAAATCTTCATATTTTAGAGGCCGAAACCAACAAAGTTTTAATTAATCGATGAGCAAAATTGCTGCATATTAATTTTTCCACTCAGATCGTATATGTGTTTATTAACGGCTTATTCTTTGTAAAAGAATGAAGGAGGAACGAGGATAAAGTCAAAGAAAGATGTCTCTTTACAGCAGCACTCCCTTTGACTTTTTATTTAATTTTTCTATTACCAGAAATGTCTTAAAGTAGATTAGGCTACCCATGCGCCCCAACCTTTAATATCTACTAGTTATGAAGAATTACTGAAGACATTAGAGTGCTATTTTGACTGAATAATCTTAACTTAAGGTCCACATCATTGTCTGTTTCCAGTCTTCATCTATCAAGACTGTGACATGCAGGTAAAATACCAAGAGATTAAGATTCATTTGTCAAACTACAATCTCCAAAGTAAAGAATGAACTTCCATGCTCAATTTGAGTGATAGTTTTACACTTTCAGTGTTTCAGTTTTTTGGTCTATATGATGTCGATCGGTGTTTCCCAAAGCCCAAGATGACGTCCTCAAATGTCTTGTTTTGTGCACAACTCAAAGATAGTCAGTTTACTGTCGAAGAGGAGTAAAGAAACCAGAAAATATTCACATTTTAGAAGCTGGACTCAGAGAAGTTAGACTTTTTATACTTAAAAAGTTGCTAAAACAGATTAATTGATTATGAAAATAGTTGCCGATTAATTTAATAGTTGACAACTAATCGATTAATTGTTGCAGCTCTAATTTATAGTGTTGAATGTCATAAGCTAAGGTCAGTACACAAAACTTTAATTGATATACTGGCATTTTTACAATAAGGTGAACATATCCTCAGCAGACACAAATCAAATGAATTTGTTAGAGTAATTTTTAAGCAAAAATGCCCCCAAAATGTAACTCTTTCTAGTTCCTTAAATGTGAATATTTGCTTATTTTCTTAGCCTTCAACGATAGTAAACAGAATACGTCAACTTAGTGTCTGGGAAATTGTAATTGGCACTTTTCACTGTCTGTGGGCAAACAATAAATGAATCAATGACCAAAATAATAATCACAGCCCTAGATGTATTGTTAATAGTCGAAGGCATTAATTATAAGTTTTACCAAGTTGTAACACAGTGTCTGTCCTGCTTGTTGCTGTGTGGTTGTCACAGTGTGCTCCTGTTTACTGCACATGCATCTTTTCATAGTGGATAAGGATACGTACCAGAGTATCAGGGATCTGTAATTTACAAGTTTGTTAAAGTATATTAAATGCTCTACTCTACATATTCTCTGTAGCCCCTGTGGCTTGTAGCCCCTGTGGCTTGTACATACAGTATATAACACACATATATATATATATATATAGGGATATGTACTATATAACATCACATCTTCTCTTCCTGTCCGAGCACTCGAAAGTCTGGATTTAATCTTCACTATGCAGTCTGAGCACGTAAAGATGTGGTCATGCTCACCAGATTCAATAAAATGAAATTTTTTGCATAGCCAGCTTATTATTTTGAACATCTTAGTGAAACGACGAGTGTAAGTGTAGGTTTGACTTGCTCATGTGAGCCTGGTTCATCCTGGGCTGCTCCTCTTTCTCTGTATCAGCAGTGATAGATGGATGTTGGCAGGGTTTCTCCAGATAGGAAAATGTCATAGTTGAAGTGCATGCTGGTCGTGTGCTAGACGTGTGAGGGACATGGTTAGCCTGCGGTGGATTTTAATGTGTGTGTTAACCAGGTTCACTCTGACTTGAAAGGTTTACCAGGCTTCTCAAGTATTGTACACGTTTTTAGAATAAGATTATTCCTCTGCGCATCAAAACAAAGATACTTTCAAAATTGTGCTAATGTAGCATTAAATATTTAAAGGCTTGTATCAGCATCTTTTGGTGACCAAACAAGATGCATTACAATGACTTTGACAGATCTCTGTCACACCGTATAATGTAATAATAAGGTCAAATTTTCACAATTTTCAATGCATCTGTGCACTAAATAAGCTCGCGTCTAGGGGACGCACCCTATTCTTCCCCTGATAATGCTACATTGTGAACAACAAATCTGTGTTCAAATATGCAGAATGAGAGCTAATTAAAGTTAGCGGTTAGCTCCATGCAGGACTCTTACCTTACCGGCTGCTAACAGTTAACATTAACTAGCTCTCGTCCTGTATTTCAACATCGAGGGTGCCATTAATTTACATTATATGTTCAGGCTCTAGGAAAATTCTAATGTTATCATGATGTAACTAGAAACTTGAATAAATCCAGTTGTTGGAAGCAGATGTTTTCACAGCAATATAAAATAGATAATGGAGAGTGAATTATGACCTGTCTAACTTCCCTAACAAAAAACAGTATGCAAACGATAATAAAGGAGTGTATGTTGAAGTACTCAGGTTTTTATTGTTTTTACTTTGGTATGGAGAATTGTGGAATTTCACAGGTATTAGTATCGACTACTAAATTTCTGGTATCATGACATCCCCGGGTGATATGTGCTATGTTTTGCATATATGGAAAGTGAAAAATCTGCAGATATTTTATGTCCAATTTGTGCTATGATGCTTACTTGCAGAACCATTTGTTGTTTTGGCCAAGAGTTGGAAACAATACAAGAAAACCATGAATACAAACAAATCAAATCTGTGTGTTTTTGTGTGTGTGTAGGGACACAGCGGGCCAGGAACGGTTCCACACCATCACCACCTCCTACTACAGAGGAGCCATGGGCATCATGCTGGTCTACGACATCACCAACGCCAAGAGCTTCGAAAACATCAGCAAATGGCTGCGCAACATCGACGAGGTAAAACGCACAAACTCTCTCTCTCTCCATATCATCACGTGGGTTTATGTTGCCGGGTAAAATCTGATCAGAGATGTTAACGGGATGATTTGTGTTTTTTCATCTATTGTTTTATCTTTGGCGTAATGACAAAGTGACTTAAATACTCGGAGGGAATGCGGCCAACGTTGCTAACTAGCTGGCCGGTCTGTGTGCAGTGAGCTGTGAGTGTGACTGAATTACATCAGCTGAGCCAGACGTCTGTTTCCATCTGGCTCATTGTAGGAGAACCCGGGGTTGTTCTGGTTTACCTCGTCAGTGGAGCCACAAGTTCAACAGTAGACATCGACGTGTCTGCTGTTTCAAACTTCCAGTTTTACTTCATTAGAAAGGGGAAGACGTGTTTGGAATAGCAGCTAATACACTCCAGGGATGACAACTGATCGCCCAGTCACAGTAATTATGTTAATGGTGTTACAGGTCTAGACAGATTAAACATCAACACTGAACACTCACAGCATTATGTAAAGAATTTAAGTTCTTTATAAGCCTCATACCATTAACCAGGAAGATTTTATATCTACTAATACCAAATTATTCCGTACAGATTAATTACTTACCACTGTCTAACTAACTACTGTGTATACATCTATCTGATAGTGTATACACCAAATTCACATCATACGTCCAGTTGTTTATTTTATTATATACTCTCACTAGTGCCACTTATTGCCACTTGCACTGCACATTATACTATCTGCACGATATATTTTGCCTACTTACTGTATTTATTTTAGCAGCAGGGCTCCAGACTAACATTTTACACTGGTTGCACTGATGCATTTTACTTCTTCGATAACACATTTAAAGATTGACCTTTTTTGTCAGTTCCCATACGCATTGGTAATATTTAAACACGCAATATAAATGATTATAAACCAGAATAAAGGTGCAGCTAAATATTTTTTTGAGTCAGAGCTTTGAGTCAGAGCTATGGCAGATGCGCTCAGCCACTTCTGTAAATGAATCCGGTGTCTCTGATCAGGATTAGGCATCTCACCGGGGAGACAGGGAAGACGGGTGGTGAACCGGTGGTGAACCGGTGTTGAAGGGCTTGGCCATTCAGGGTCGGGAACAAGTGTAACGGGCACCACAGCAATTTTTTCCTGACGAAAAAACCATCAATAGCTCTCTTCATTTTGAATTACCGGTATGTTTTAAGGTTGTAAAGTCACACTAGAACTAGTACAGGGCGGCGGTTTACACACACTCACACAGACAGACCTGCTAAATGTTAGGTGCACCGGCGCAACCAATGAAAATGTTAAGTCTTGACACTTGACAGACATGCAACCAAATGGACCCACTCTGGAGCCTTGTTAGTGTATATATCGTAGCGTATTCATATCTACCCTTTACTGTTTAGTCTACATTCTATATTTATGCTATATGTTACTGTTTATTCTGTATTACTCTCTCTATATACACTATATACTCACTGCTTTTTGCACGTCTTGTTAGATACCAAACTGCATTTTGTGGTCTCAGTATTTGTACTTTGATAATAAAGTGTAATCTAATCTTATCTAAGAAGAAAAAAAGTACAAATGGTATTATATATATTCCAGTGCCGTTGTATATCTCTTTCATGAGGTGTGTCCATCTTTTGTCCAACTCCTTCGGACGTTCCATAATGATTTTTAACACCGTCTCATATTTAACATCAGACAAAAATCATTCACTCATTCGCTAACTCTCAAAATGACAAGTAGGTCAGTGTTGGATGTTATACAACACTTTAGTACTGTATGAGATCCCTAAAAGTCTGTGTACATTATGGGCTGCTGAGAGATGATTTAACAGGATCTGTGCAGACCAGTGTTTTATCATAATGGATACTGTATAAGACCATGAGGGCGAGGAAGTGCAGCCTAATGTAAAGGTAGATGCATTTCTGTCGATAATTGTGCTTCTGTTTAAGCTTGCATCTCTCTATTGTTTTCTATTTGTCTTTGCCTTGCACCTTGCATTGTGCTTTATATTCCTATCCTACTATTTATCTCTGTATTCTATCATGTGAGTAATCTTATGGGATCCGTGCCAGATCAAACACATCAGATTAATTACTGTGACAGTTACAGTCAATAGCTTATTTTATCTATCTTTATTATTCTTGGATGCAACAACACTACGACATTACGACACATGATCAGTATGGAGGTGTTACGTCTGGCACTGGGAGGAACGCTTTCTTTTATATATTCTCACCCTCGCTGTTAAAGAGCTTTGAGTCCGGTCAAGGAAAGGAAACACAATGCATTTCCTGCTAACTAAGAACTCGGCCTTGTTGTTGACTCCAGAGAGGGTTAATAGGATGCAGGCTTCTCTGCTACTAGAAGAGTAATATGAATACAGCCTTGATCGGTGGTTTACAACCCTTTTTTTTGGCTTGTAACACCTCGAAACAAAGGGATATCTGCTTATCATGCAATATTGTATATGTGTATAAGTTTGGACCCCTTAAACAAAAGAGTGATTTTGTTTTATTGTTTATTTTAGGGCTGCAATGATTAGTCAATTCATTGATTAGTCGATCGACTAAGACATTTTGATTTTGATAATTGTTGTTTTGGGTCCAGCTTCTCAAATGTGAGGATTTGATGCTGCTCTTCCGTCATACTCGGTAGTAAACTGAGCTTCTTTGGGATTTAGACTGTTGCTTTGACAAAACAAGACATTTGAAGACGTCAACTTGAACTGTGGGAAATTTTAACAGACATTTGTCACTATTTTCTGATATTTTAGAGACAAAACAATTAGTCAATTATTGTGGAAATATCCAGAAGATCAATCAGTCCAGCTCTACTTTATTTTTAATATTTTTTTTACAAGAGGTAAAATTATTAAATAATAAAAAATAATTGAAAAATATGGTGAATGACTTAATTAGGTGATATTAAATTAATGATGAATTAATAATTAATAATTTTAAATAAAAATCTAGTTGCTTAAATTTTTTTATTTTTCAAGCAAAAAAGCTGAAATTCTCCCTTTTTTTTGACGTCGTCTAAAATGTTATAGACCAAAGGATTCATCGTGATACTAACAGTTAGATAGATCGATGATAAAAAACATATTTGTCAGTTGCATAAAGTTGTTGTACCAGAGCTACCAACCAATTCTGGCATTTTTCATATAGACAAATGCAATAATTTCTGCCCCTAGTGGCTATTAAACTTTGACATTTAATAGATGACCTGTTTATTACCTGTGCATGATTCATTGGGGTAGATTGATTTGTGGGCTCATGCGTCAGTGTAGTGAGGGTGAAATTAAAGATGAAGCTACGTTTCATGTTGGTGATATGAAAAAGTAATCTAATAATCTTACTCTTTCTTCTTTATCTTTTTCAGCATGCAAATGAGGACGTTGAGAGGATGCTGCTAGGCAACAAGTGTGACATGGAGGACAAGAGGGTCGTACCAAAAGCCAAGGGGGAGCAGGTGAGATGGTGCAGTCCACTGCAGCTATTAGCAGCCGTTCGTCATCAAGGTCCTGCGTCTCGATTGGCTGATTTGTTGCTGCTAGTTTGCAGACACACTTTCAGTTGATCACATTTCAGTCCCACCTTTTCACTTATAAAAGAATATGAAGGAGTTGGAAAACAGCGGGATAGCTAAGAGAGAATACTGTAATGTTTATTAAATACATATTATATGGAGAATGAGTTTAAAATAAGGCTTTGAAACTGGTGATGATAGTCTGGAAGCTTCTTAAAAATACTTGTGAAATATCAGCTTGCACCATCCACTAAAACAGTGCCTCCTTATAGTATGTGCGGTAAGCTGCTGTTTGTCTTTGCATGCCATTAAGGCTTATTACGGCTACTCCAACAACTCGGCTAGTGACGACAACTACTCTGTTGCATAGGCGATGTTTCTATCTAAAATGCAGCTGCTGCCGTGTAAAGGTCAGATAATATCTGGACTTTGTAGACGAGCTCAGAGGATCAGAGATGAGAAATGTGAGCCTCTTTAATGTCTTAACAAGTACAGTCGAGGTGCCCTTGAGCAGACCAACACCACCAGAGGTCCTTGAAACCATGGGATATGTAACAATACAAATATTTCTGAAGATGAATCGATTAAAATTTCAGTCGTAACTCATATTAAAAATGTTTATCTTACTGTAAATGTCTGTTTACTTTAAGGATAACTTTGGTATTTTTCAACCTGGACCCTATTTTCATGTTTTTGTGTCTAAGTGACTAAAGGGAAACAACACTTTTTGAAATTGGTCCAGTATTTAAGGAGAGCGCTGCAGCCGCCAGCAGCTAATCAAGCTGTAGTGTTATCATTTGGGACAGGCTCTGATTATTATTATAAGTGTCTTGACAACATTATGGAAAGAACCCTACAGAGATGTAAAATGTTTTTCTTAACTCTCACTTGATCCGGTCTGTTTGTTATTGTATCTCGCTCGGAGAACTCTCGCTGTGAAATCTCGCGTCGCATCCACATTGTGTAACTCATGTAAATATTCAGCCATAACATTTAAAATCTTTTAGATAACACTAAGCTACCATTTCTGTACTCCCAACACAACAACACTCTGACAACATCGGCTCTCCTCTCTCAACTCTCACTCACATTTCACCGTTGTCATCTGTCGACAAGTCACATGACACAACAACAAACAGAAAGCGAACTGTTTTAACTGTCAGAAAAACGTTTTTATTTCTCTGTAGGGTCCTTTCCATAATGTTGTCAGACACTTATAATAACAATCAGAGCTTGTCGGTAGCAAAAACGTGCACTTTTAGTGGACGTAAACTGACGGTACCAGCTTGCCCTTAATGATTACATTACAGCTCATTTAGCAGCTGGCGGCTGCAGCGTTCTCCTTCAATACTGGAACACTTTCAACAACTGTTGTCCCCATCGGTCACATTGACACAAAAACGGGGGGAAATAGGGTCCAGGTTGAAAAATACCAAAGTTACCCTTTAATCAATATGAGCCTCCGATTTATATTTGAGCCTCCAGAATAATTCCAGACCTGCGTTGCGAGACATTATAGGTCCAACTTAGCTCATAAATCCTCCTATATTCTCTTGAGGGTTTAAACTTGCTGCATTCATTCTCAAACATAATACTGCATTGTTTATGAGTATGCAGAATTGATAATAGTTGGTGTAACTGATGACACTGAAATGTTGTTGCAGCTAGTGCTGGGTTTGTATAGCTGAATGGGATGGCTTTATTCTTAAGACACAATCTTTACATCTTTGCTCAGGGCATAATTCAAACTGTATGTAGGCAGTGTGTGTATTAGGCAATAAAAAAAGCAGTGTACTTTGTGTTTGATGGGCTTGTGTGGTAAAAAATTGTAGAACAACGGCAACATAGTGACTTCACAAAACCACAACATGTCCTGAGGAGATATTTCCTTCTTTTAAACGGTCTTATCGCTCACTTCAAACTATGTCTGAATAAAGACAGACATCTACACTAGTAGAAATATCAAGGCCACTATTGTTGATGCTGTGTGTGGGTTATAACTCACTCAGTTTGAGCCTCTACACACCACTTGTACGTTATGGCACGTCAGTGGACATTGAAATATGGGGACAAATTTAGTTTCTTGACACATATTTGTACTTTATTTTGACACTAATTCAAAAGCCTTGGGGTATATAAGAAACTAGTAAACAGGATTTGTCAACATATCTGACCTTGACGTCCTTGTATTTAATGTATTTGTGCAGTCAAATGCACAACATGTCTTAGCTATTAAAGCAGGATTGTAATTTCCCCCTCTTGTGAATGCACTCATAGGAGACGGGAAATGTTTGCTAATTTTTCCCCTTTTAGTTGGGAGGGACTGTGTCGACTTCTGCATTCGCTGACGTCATTTGCTGTACATGTCTTCGATTAGTATATTAGCATTTAGTCACTGTATGAAATCGAGTACAGCGCCGCCCGGTTTCAGCCTGAGAGGAGATCTAATCGGCCAGAACAAGTGAAAACATCTGTGTGGGTGTGCGGTGCCTTTTAAGAGCTCTGGCTCCATTGTACCAAAAGCAAACTAGCAGTGACTAGTCGGTCTGCAGATTTAGCAACATCAGATACAGATCTGCTTACTCATACACACACACACACACACACCTACCTGTCTAGAATGGAAGAGTGTGTTTGTGTGATACCTGATCTCTGTTCTGCACACTTTATTTTTGGACTGAACTTTCTTAAACCGACGCCACACTCGTCGTTCTAATAACGCCGCCCTGCTTTTCTTCTCCACAGATTGCGAGGGAGCATGGCATTAGGTTTTTTGAGACGAGTGCTAAGGCCAACATCAACATCGAGAAGGCTTTCCTCACGTTAGCAGAAGACATCCTCAGAAAGGTCTGTTCAATAATGGTTTATAAATGGTGTTTGTACATTCATTTTACAATAACAGAAACGACATGAATGCGTTTATTTGACTGGTTATTTGCTGGGATTTTGGTATTAAAGCTGAAGTCGGTATATGATTAAAAAAAAAGTGATTTTTATGACACTGTTACTATCCTGACAGTAGTACATGAGACATATGATCTGAGAAAAAAAATCATGTTCCTCTGTGTCATCCTGTGCTCCTACTGGCATTTACAAGATTTAACAGCCAGGGTTGGAAATTAGCACCAGATAATAAGGTTCATTTTGAACAGATAAAAAAATGTGCGAATTAATTTGAGATTAATCACGATTAACTATGGACAATCATGAGATTAATCACGATTAACTATGGACAATCGTGAGATTAATCACGATTAACTATGGACAATCATGAGATTAATCACGATTAACTATGGACAATCGTGAGATTAATCACGATTAACTATGGACAATCATGAGATTAATCACGATTAACTATGGACAATCGTGAGATTAATCACGATTAACTATGGACAATCATGAGATTAATCACGATTAACTATGGACAATCGTGAGATTAATCACGATTAACTATGGACAATCGTGAGATTAATCACGATTAACTATGGACAATCGTGAGATTAATCACGATTAACTATGGACAATCGTGAGATTAATCACGATTAACTATGGACAATCGTGAGATTAATCACGATTAACTGTGGACAATCATGTGATAAATCACAATTAACTATGGACAATCATGAGATTAATCACGATTTAACTATGGACAATCATGAGATTAATCACGATTAACTATGGACAATCGTGAGATTAATCACGATTAACTGTGGACAATCGTGATAAATCACAATTAACTATGGACAATCATGAGATTAATCACGATTTAACTATGGACAATCATGAGATTAATCACGATTTAACTATGGACAATCATGAGATTAATCACGATTAAGTATGTTAATCAATTGCCAGCCTTAGTCTATATACAAGTCAAAGTGTTTCTGTAATTTGTTAAGACATTGTACATTTTTCATTCCACTGTGGCAATTTTTTGAGGGCACTACTCAGAATTCAGACACTCCATTTTAAAATGCAATAAAGTATTTAATAAGGTGTATTTTTTTTTTTTTTTGTTCGAC
>CAKAKQ010036723.1:0-11997 GCA_916700675.1 Helicolenus avius
AGTGCAGCCGGCACGCACTCCTGACGTTCCTGGTGTGTCTCAGACTTTAACATGCATGCTCAGTGATCCGATCACAAGTGGACAGCTCTAAGTACAGGTGTGAACGCACTCAAGACGCATTGAGGACGCATTGAGATCCGATCGCTCGGACCATTTTCAGAGGCCACATTTCTTCAGCAGTGTATACACAAATGTGTCCTGGGCCACATTAAGGACCGCCTACTCAACTGACGTCCCGCTGGGATCCCTGAGGTCTCTGTGCTCATTATGTGAGTATACAGATAGATGCGAGCGCTTGTCTGCGTCGCAGCATGGAAACGGCCTCTGTGCTCTACTGTATCCTGTCCATACAACTGTATTTTATTAAAAATCATCATACTGTGTGACCGGGCACACAAGTCCGGTCTCATGCATGAAAGTCTGTACATTTGCATTGCCTCAATTAGCACATACTGTTATAGTGACAGCTTTCCATCCATCAATCCATTCATCCATTCAGATGCTAAAAAAAACTAAAAAAAAAAGAGGCTATTTTACAGACTATTCTGATACTCTGTACTGGAAGAGCTAAATGCAACAGGTTCTGTGATTCAATACTTATATTATATTACTGTTGGAAGAAAGAATCAACAATACTTGAAACACGCACGCACACACACACACACACACACCTAAACACACAGTATCCACACGTGTTCTCACACACCCTCCTGTAAGACCTTGAAACCAGCACTCTGTGATTACAGCTATCAATGGCGATGATGGAGTATTAATGAGCATTCTAATGAACGCTACCTCGTTAGGCAGTCAATTAGCAGATAATTATGATAGACCTCTGTATTATCATAATGATAGCTCTTTCAGCACAGTCTACAACCAACAATGAATACAAAGCTTGAGTGTATATCAGTGTGTTTGTTGTCAGATGCTCTTGAAATGAAAGTTAACTCTAAACATATTTACATTTTAGACATTTCCATACGTTTATGCAGAGTGAGTAGGAAAAGCTTCTGTTCAACTTTCCTCTTTGTCCTTGTGCGACTTAATCCCCCTAATTGCTATTTTTCAAAAATAACTTCCAACTGTTAAGAGCAACAAAGGTAAAAACTTTCACAAACTGGTTATCGGTTGAATAAACATGAGGTTTTTATCAATTGGTCATGGTGAAATGCAACTGTTTTCATATGGAAATGCCAGATGATTGCTTTATGTTTGGTTCCATTGCTTCACTTATTCTGATTGATGGAAGAAAGGGGACGTTTTGTCTGTCTCTCAAAATGATCATTTCTAACAAGCCGAGAGATGAAGCGGTCTGCAAAGCTTCATGCATCTTGCATGTGTGTGTTGGTGCGTGCTCATGGTGTGTTTGCTTGCCTTTGTGCTGACAGCATCCTGTACCACACACACACACACACACACACACACAGCAAAAAAAAAATATGAATTAGAGTGAAATTAGTTTAGCTTGATTGTGTGTTTGTGCCCCTGTGTGTGTATGTGGGAGTGTGTTAGTGTGCTCCGCAGTAATTGATTAGCACCCTGAGGGTGTGTTTGTGTTCTCAGCATGTTGTGGTGATTAAAATCATCAGCTTTGTTTGTACTTGTGTGGCACGAGGGTGTGTGTGTCAGTTTCCCTCAGTCAGAACTACCAGTACTGACATCCTCGTCTCA
Source organism: Helicolenus avius (assembly GCA_916700675.1). NCBI lineage: Eukaryota > Metazoa > Chordata > Actinopteri > Perciformes > Sebastidae > Helicolenus > Helicolenus avius. The sequence continues at coordinate 1,672 of CAKAKQ010036723.1, forward strand.
TACAGCCGAGCTGAGTCATCATTTCTGTTTGTGGCTAAAGCAGCAGGGTGTTTATAAGAGCGTTAAAAAAAAAAAAAGGTTGGTGAAATGTTGTTGTCGTTAGTATCAAAGAACTGACTGTACGAATGATTGACGGGACTTTTTTCGAGTTGGTGCGTCATCATTTCACACCGCTGCCGAGTGCGATCACACCTAGACGGTTCTATCGGTGTCAAGCGTACATGAAGAACTCTCTGCCCAATCACAAGTGAGTATACATCAGAAAAGCACATACGGGTACAAAAAGTCAAGGCCACGCCACGTTTTGGGGGGAAGAAAAAATGATGATCCCATAGACTTCAGTGCAATTTGACGGATGTTTGAATTGTAATTTTAACAAATTTGTATGCATTCATTTCTTGTTATACAAATGTTTGTTGTCTAATAATTATTTTGCGACCTTTGCCCTAACCTGAGTGAACTTGATTTATGGAGAGACCTTCGTCTGGTCAGCTAACATTACTGCCAAGCAGCTGAAATATAGAGTGATATTGTGTTTTAGCTGACGTGTGTCTCTTCACTGTTTTGAGCGATGCTCGTTCATGTCTATGTAGAGCGAGCACAAGCGCGAGCAACAGGACGCTGACTTTCGTTGACTTAACGGCCACAGGTGTCGCTGTTAACAAGACATTTCTGATTCTTACAAACAGTCCCTTTAACATAAATATAATTAAGAACATACACATACGAATATAGGCTGAGTCTAAAAGTATCTGTCAAATATTTCAACAGCGGAACCAATGTTTGTGCTACAGTTAGGTCCGGTCATTAATATGATCCCGTTTAAAGGTCCCATATCGTTCTTATTTTCAGGTTCATACTTGTATTTTGTGTTTCTACTAGAACATGTTTACATGCTGTAATGTTCAAGAAAAACCTTTATTTTCCTCATACTGTCTGCCTTAATATGCCTGTATTAACCCTCTGTCTGAAACGCTCCGTTTTAGTGCATTTCAACGGAATTGCGTTGCTAGGCATCAGTTTGGGTCCATGTTTACTTCCTGTCAGCTGATGTTATTTACATACACTGCAACAGGAAATAAACTGGGACACATTTCGAATGTTTATGTTTAAAACCGTCTAATGGTTTAAATATTGTATATTTGTGACATCACAAATGGACAGAAATCCTAACGGCTTGTTTCAAATGCACAATTTCTGAATACGGGCTGTGTGTGTTTCTCCGTATATTGAGCGTTGTGATAGTTTAATAGTATTTATAAAGAACTTAATCCTGCTTTATAATATTAAAAACATGAAAGTCTCACTTTTTGCAATATGGGACCTTTAAAGTAGATGCTTGGAGACATGTTTAATCTTCTTCTACTCTGTTACCGTCTACGAGGGACACGGGATTGTTTTTCGGGCGTGGTCATGCCAGCCTACTCTGGATGACGTATTGCCGGTCTGACGTATGTTAACAAAATTCCTTTTACTCGTAAGTCTAAACCAATCTGATTCCAGTCTTTGGAACTTGTGTTCAGCCTGACGGACTTGTCTGTGCTCTTTAATGCAGCTTCTCTAACATTCAGAACACGTAGCTTCACGTAACGAAGCAGCTGAATGTGAGCATCAGTCCAGACTGTGCTTTGCCCTTGGTTCATTTTTTAATGCCGCTATCCAAGCAAGAGGAACGGCTGGTTATCAGACGCTGACATCTGTTTCCTTCAGCCCTGTGTTTTCAGGTCGTGTCCTGTTGTTGGTTCAGACCATATTCTCACTGCATTTTTCTGTATTTGATTTGTTCTCACCAGCCAAAGTTAACCAAGTGAAAAGGAAACAAATCCTCCACAGGAACACTGAACATGATCGGTGTGAACGGCCCTCCATTCAAATAGAGCCTCTGTTGTTTCACTCCAATTCAGTTTCATTTGAATATTTGGTTAATATTCCTCACAACCAGATTATCAGAAATAAAATGACAAGGTAACACAGTAAAAGATACACTGTACAGTAACACTGTATGAAAAACATCATTATAAATAGTGAATTGACAGTTAATTAAACTGGTTAATAGTTATTTTACCGTTAACGATGACATGAAAATGTTTACTAATTATTAGTAATGCTATAATTTCTGTTATTTTATCATTAGTTTGGTAATCTCAAATAATTAATTTATACATTGTATAATGTATCATAGCTGATAAGAGATGATAACAATTACATTGTGATTACATTAGTACACTATCTATTAACAGCTTATTGTTTCACACATTATAACATTTTATATACTATATTAAGTATTTGTTAGTGATTACCAAAAACATCTATAAACATTACATAGATTAATGGACCAGAAACCAATTATTAACCATTAACAAAGGATTAACTATATATCTAAAATATTGTTTATAGATGCTTCTCAAAGTATTTATCAACCATTTAACAAGGTATTATAATCAACTATAATAACATCCAAATGATGTTTATAGACGGTTTACAAACCAGTTATTATCAAAGTGTTACAAATGTCTAGTCCATCTATCTACGTAATATTTAGATGCTTTAAAAACAATTTCATAATCAATAACAAATACTTATAAATATTTATAGTATACAAATGTTATAATGCCTGCAACAATAATACCAATAATAGCATTACTTACATTATTAATTATAATTTCATTGTTAACAGTAAAATACTTATTAACTAAGATTAATTAACAATCAATTTACCATTTATAAATGATGGTTATTATAAAGTGTTACCAGGTGTTAAAGCTGAACTAACATCTTATATTCTTTATATTAACAATGGATTCAATTACTTTCTAATGTGAAAAGTGTTGCTGAGTGTGGCGAGCTCACAGACAATCATCACTCCACTTTTATTTGTTTTGGTTCAGGCTCACAGTTCTCATTAAATTCATTTCCATCCACAGAGAGCAGCTCTGATAATCCTATTGTTCACTACCTGCTCAGCACCGAACAGCAGACAGACAGAGTTAGTAACTAGCTGGTGAACACAGTGGCGCGTTTATCAGCTAAAGAGACAGATGCATCCCTCAGGAGTAGGGATGCACTGATCCGACGTTTTCAGTCTCAATACTGACAGTGATTCCTGGGCTTTGTGTATTGGCTGATATACCGAATGAATAAGCTGTATGCCTCACTGTGTGGAAGTGACTCAGATCATTCTTTTATGTCTAGGCAACATCAGGCTTGACTTAAACATTGCTTTCCTAACTGTACTAACTGTAAATCAAAATGTAATAAATAACTATGTAGATATAATTTATTGAATTGTTATTTATTATTAAAATAATAAATCGCACACCAGCAACATGGTAAACATTTTCAAAATTAACAGGAATTACAAATCTAATGTCAACCTTTTTAATGCCGCACAGAAATTGGTCAAAACTTAGAGGGGAATTCAAATTCCAGTATATAATGTATATGGTATATAAACGTAGAACTGAATTGAATAGATCGGCCCGATATCCGATCCGGTGTTGGTACATCACATCATAATATTGTAATCACGTTATAATCGGTTTAAAAATATCTGTCAGTCCCTCCAGGAGCTCAGAGTTTTGTAATAATTAGAGCTATTATTGTAGAATTAGCTGCGGCTATTAAAAAAAACATTATTGAATTTGTGTCCACCTTTGTGTTATTTCTGGATAAATTGTGGTGAGTTTTAAAGCAACTGGAAAAAAACATTTTTTTTTCAAAGAACATGCAATTAAATTGAGTGACAGTAAAACTGAGTTTCATTTATTTTAGCACTTTAAAGAGTTTCCTTTTGATATTCTTACAAATATTCAACAAAAACACATTTTAATGAACACCTGTTTATTTCTTACAACAATATTCAGGACTAAAACTCTTAATTACAACATCCATATGCTGCATGCTGTTTGATGAACATCTCAAATCATTTTCTGCCAGATTACTTTTACGAAATTAATTTTGTTTAGCGTGTAAAGGGATGAATTTCACAGGAAGCATACCTGACCATAACCTGTAACGGTTTACATAATTTTTTTACGATGGCAAAATCCCAAATTCCCAGAGAAAGTGATCTTTGATGGCAGAGATGTTTCATATAATGAACATTGAGAGGAACGGACAGAGGAAGGTGGGAAATTCATAGAAACACAGTCTGTCTTCTTTGCTTCTCCCTGTGTAACTATTGTAGCTACTTTTCACATCATTAGTCTGTTTCTCTTGTCACTCGTCAGGTTTCTCTGTCCTCTCCTTGCTTTTCACTTCTTCTCATCACTAAAATAGATTCTCTGTCTCCCTGTCTTCTTTCTGTCTCCTTTCCTCTTTTTCTTTCTGTGCCAGGATTTTTTTCTCTTCGCTGTTGTTCCCCCTCGATGCCTCCTCAGTCTTTCTTCCCTACTCTCCCTCTTGTCACCCTATCATTCTCATGTCTCTCCTACCCTGTGTTACAATCATAGACTATCTAAAAAGTGGACGTAGTCACCGGACGTCACCACTTGGTTTGTGGACGGACTGTCGTTTTGAAGCCTTGAGTTCCACATTTTGGCCGACGCCATCTTGTTTTTTTGCAACCAGAATTGAAACGACAGGGTGGAGCTAAGTACAACCGAACGCTGAATGAGACATTTCTAGGCGACCAAAAAGGTTATTATCATCCCGTTCTCACTCCCAATTCGTCAAATACCGCCGTGTGGTAAGTGACCCTCGGCATATGAGGATGGCATCGGAAACCGACGCACAGAGGCACCCTTAAGCAACAGTATGTGACGAACCAGGCTTTCAACTAACTTCAGAGTAAACCCACCCACGGCGTTATTTGACATTCGGAACAAGAGAAGTAGTACTAACAGCATGGAAATCTACGAAGGGCAAGCAGGAGGTGGGTGGATGGGTAAAACAAACACAAGACTTTTAACCAGGAGACCGGTGTTTGTGTCCCCCCCCCGTGAAAATAAATCCGGGCTTCAAGTTTATTTTGAAAGGACAGTATACAGGTAACGAGCGTATATTGACACGCAGTCCCCGGTCCGTTCAAAGGTAACGCAAGAGGGGTATCCCGTGTGTAATTATCCGATGCCGAGGGGCATTGACCAAGCGGCGGTATTTGACGAGTTGGGAGTGACAATGTGTTGATACAATTAACTTTCATGAACTATAAACAGTGAAACTGTGAATGTGTTAAAGTTTGACCTGTCGATCACAAGGTAGCCCCGCCCTAAAGCATACCCTGCTTTACGATCTATTTGACTCTATATGGAACCATCATTTACTAAATGAACATCATGCTGTATTGAAGAAGACTTGAAACTAGTGATTGAGACTATAAACTCATGTTTACAACGTTTACTGAGGCAATAAATCAAGAGAGAAGTAGGCTCATTTTCTCAGAGACTTCTATACAATCAGACCCCTGCTGGCTGTTAGAAAGAATGCAGGTTTAAGGCACTTCAGCATTGGCTTCACTTCTCAGACCCAGATTTGCCCGCTGGTTACAATACGGAAACACTTCTGTCAGATGTTTTCTGTGTGTTGACGTTGGTGTATTTAGGTGTCCTTGGGTGCGCCTATAAATAAAATGTATTATTAGTAGTAGTAGTATGTTTGATGGGATGAGTAAACCAGGGTCCTGTCAATCAAATGACTTTTGAAATAGCAAGGGGTAATGAGAAATAAATGATGAACTACACTTAACTATCCGTATGCGCAAAGGGAATAATAATAGTCAGTTGAAATAGATTGTGGGAGAGAGAGAAGTAGAACAACCCCTGATGAGGACAATTAATCACTGAAAACTGGTTTTACACACACACACACACACACACACACACACACACACACACACACACACACACAGAGAGAATCCTACAACAGTTGACTTGACAAGTATGTATGACAAGAAAGGACCAATGTTAATAGACTTTGACTGCGATGTATTTTTATAATTCTGTCATCTGTGATTCAACCCCTTCATTAAACCTCGGCCTACTTATTACCAACATTAACATTAAATAAGGGTTATTTAATTGAATTGTCCTTTTTCCCAGGAGATCCAGTGGTGTCAGGGGGGCAGCGGAGCGAGTGTGCTCCAGTATAGAGATGGATAAAACATCACAGACAGACGAGAGGTATTAATTTTCCAGTTCATTTGGACTTGCAATAGACAGATCCATGAAAGCAAAGAAGAAGAAAAAAAAGGGGCAAATGATATGAAATAAGAGCTACAGTAGAAGGTGAATAACCCAGTATTTCCTGACTGGGAGATGAAGTGATTTTGGAGATCCACTTGAGTGACACAATGCCCTAACAAGGGGAATTAAAGGGGAACTTCTACTAGAGGAACCAGTCCACAGGCTTATATGTACATGTATAGAACCGTATACTTTAGTCTTACTCACGTTGCTTATCTCCACTTGAATGGAGGGAACCTACCAACTGGTCTCTCTGTAAATCTGTGATGTCACAAATATACAATATTTAGACCATTACACAGTTTTAAACGTGAACATTCTAAATGTGTCCCAGTTTATTTCCTGTTGGAGTGTATGTGAATGACATGAGCTGACAGGAAATAAACATGAATCCAAACTGTTGCCTAGCAACGCGATTCCATTGAAATGCACTAAAACGGAGCGTTTCAGACAGAGGGTAAATAAAGGTATATTCAGGCAGACAGTGTTAGGATAATAAAGTTTTTTTTTTAACATTAAAGCATGTAAACATGTTCTAGTAGAAACCAAAAATACAAGTATGAATCTGAAAAGCACAATATGGGACCTTTAAAAAACTGTCTGGCTAAATGTTAACATAGAGCCAAGCAGATCAGGTGGTGCTTTTCATGTTCTGTAACTGTAGCATTGAAAGCATGGTGGAATTAGCAAGCTAGCTAGCTAAATAGCCAGCTGCTAAATGAGTCAAATTTAACAACTTAATGCTTCATCAACACACTCACAGCGAAGGAAAGCACTGCTATTGCCAGATAGATTCACCAGATTTTGTAATGTGCTGATGGCTTAATTTCAAGTCCACAGAAAAGAGAGCTGCAGGCAGTGCAGTGATTGTAATTCTACACTGGTTACTGAGAATGAGCCACGACAATAGACGTGATTGGGCATGTTTCAGCCCCCACCCTCCCAGCTGTGCCCATGTTGATGTTTTTTTCACGTTCTAGCGGGATTTTTTGAATTTCCAGGGTATCGGTAACCTGACCCTGTCAGATGGTTTGTTTCATAGAACCATCCGAGAAGTCGTCATTTGAAACGGTTTGGAAAAGGGCAGGCACTTTCAAAAAAATACTTAGCAGGTGATTGGATGAACCATCTGTCAATCAAACCGGTGAAAGTGAAACTAACTGAAGGCAAACACATCGCCTTCAGTGCCGTTCTTTGCTCTTCTTTCAATGAAAAACTACTCTCCAGTTGTGATAGTACTGATGCTGTTGCTGAACTCTTCAGCAGCCGTCATTGTTGTAGAATGAACAGTCGCCTCTCTGTGTCGTCACTATGGTCTCACACACCTAAACCACACCCGTAGCAGCAATAGCTCCTCACAGAACGCTGATGGTAAATGGACTTTATATAGCACCTTCCTAGTCTTCCGACCACTATAATTACCACCCCCCCCCCAACCACCAATATTAACCCATGATTACATTTAACTCCATTTACAGTCCACACACCACATACAACCACATCAGCTTTTTTATCCATCATTCTCTTTTAAAAAATCATCTTTTTATCCATCATCACATCATATTGTCATATGATATTGATCTTTGCCCAGTTATATTGGCTTTTTTAAAGTTTTCTTTTTTTTTTTTTTATATCTATTAATTTATTTTTCATTAATTTATTTATTTTATCCGTTTGTTTGTTTTTTATTTCATTTTGTTTTATCCAAATTTTTAAAATACAGCCTCATGTTACCTTCCACATGGAAGAATGATCCTATCAGTTCCACACAGAGAGGTTTACAGATATTACATTTGGTTGAAATAACATGAATGGATTGGTACTATAGCTTTGAGTCAGAAGTGTGAGTCTGGGTATCAGAGTAGGTATTGATGGAGAGAAAGTCAGATGTGGCGTTCCTCACTAACAATGTAGGAGTACTGTTAGCATGGCGTATGCTAACGTGGAAGCGTGTAGCACCATGCTAGGGGATTTCAGTGTTTAGATCTTCTCATCACATCACAACAGTTCGGCAGCTGACTTCTAGAAAGTTGACTGTTGTGGGATGACCATTCTGCTTCTCCGTCCACCTTCTGTGTGCTGCTCTCTCCAGGCCCATCTGTTGTTGCAGCAAAGAACCTAGCCACTTTTGACAGCTCGCTGCAGCCAGATAGGGCGTGCATTAGCACATTGTTTAATTCTGGCAACAGCATGCTCCAGTGACATGGATCTAACCAATGCACTGATCCTTTCCACTTAAATCTTCCTTCTGTGCTCTAGAGTTGCTGTAGAGACATTCTGCAAGAACTGCACGTGTTGGAAACACACTAGTGGTTCTAATGAGTCCAGGCAGCTCCTCTACAGCCAGAGTGTGCTCAGGCTTTAATTCAGGGGCTCCAATTATCAAATCTAGCTTAAAACTCTTGTCACATATCAGTGGTTCTCAACCTAGAGGCCTGGATCTTCAGGGGCTCACTAGATACTTATGGGAGGCGCAGGCATCAAACTAATCAGGGGTGAAAAAGGTGACAAAGATGAGAACCCCATCTGAATTTTTTTCTTTTAATTGTGCAATTAGGTGCATTCTGGCCATGACTTTTATCCCTGGCAAAGGCACAAAGATATACATGAAAAGTCTAAAATAAAACATTTTACTTTCAAAAAGTATGCGACGAGAGACAGTCCTATTTCTCTCTTTACTGAAGACAGACTTTAACTATCCAACTATATTTTAGAATAAGAATAACACAAATATCTGTACTTATTATCTATATCAACATTAAAGTAGGGCTGTCAAAGTTAACACAAGATGCCACTAATTTCTTTAACGCATTAACGCAATTTGCGATATTAGCTTGTAGTGGGCTCAGTTTTAGAATCAAATATACTGGTATCATGTGTAACTAGAAAACCTGAGGAATCCATTGGTACCAACCATGTGGTGGTCTCTAGCTCTCCCGTCAGCTCCGTTCTCTTTATACATCCATGTTCAGCTCTATCGGGGCCGTTTCAATGCAGAGGACATAAATGTCAGTATATGGGTGCTCTACAGTTGTAGCGATGGCTAATTTGACCACGGAGATGACAGTGACGGCCGGCTTGACCGCACGTTACCGCGATACGATAACGTCTCCTGTCCGTGACAGAGTTAACATGCAGCTTTAGCCGTGATGTCTAGCTCTGCTTTTCCTGTCAATGTGTGAAACTCAAAGCGTTTCCATCCTTTACTGGATGTGTAGTGTTTACCACGCTGGATTTAACATGTGAGGGTGCAGGTCGTATCTACGTGGACCCTTCGCCGTTTTATACTTTCCCTTTTTTGAGGCTCAACGGATATGACATCACGTTACTCAGACTACAACAATAAAAGTGACAACTTCCTTCTACCCCCGCATAGACTCAAATGAAGCAAATACTGTATGTTGATTCTGGAATTAAAAAAATTATTTCAAAATCGTAAAAAAAAAAATCATGATCATCTACTATATGATGAATACATTTCAGATTCAGATTTTGGACATCTGGACAGTAAAGTGAACTTTACAGTATAGTAAACCCACATTTCTCAAATAAATGCAAACGAGAGTCATAGTTATGAATTAACTATGACTCTCTTTTGCATCCTTACATTTTTGAGGAGTACTTCCGACTTTTTATCCTGATATTCTCTAACACACTTGCTCATCTCGCTTTGTACTGATGATTCAATCTGGAGAGTTTGAGGTCCAACCAAGTCTTAGAAGTGGTCCAACTGCCAATCACCAAGCATTGTTTGATGCCTGAGGCAGTTCTGTGTGTATCCTGAGCCTGATGGGACAATCTACCACAGAAGGTGTGTGGCTGAATAAATGACTGGAAGCAGTACAGATGTAGATCTACCAATCTCATCTCTCATCCAATCTCATCTCATCATCTTCACATCATACACACACACACTGTAAGTGTATCTCATATCTAATACGTCTCTGTCCATCTGCTCACTTTAAAGCACACAGTGTAAGACCTTTAGGTGCTTTGAAAACTCAGTGTGTGTATACGTGTGTGTGTGTGTGTGGACCAGGTATGGGGTGTATGGGGGTTGTCTTGGTAACAGCTGAGTTTTGGGTCTTGAGCTCCAAGGGAGCGCAGCTGCACATGGCAACACAGATGGTGCCACACACACGTG
>CAKAKQ010036726.1:0-14011 GCA_916700675.1 Helicolenus avius
AACTGATGCTCTTCAGTATATTGTCAGTTACATCACTGTGGGTTACTTATTGCTGACTGGCTGACAAGTGTCAGTCTAGAAAGTAAACATCAGGATGCCTTTAAACATTCACAGAAACATTGCCAACACCTCTCTATATATTACAAGATGGTTCCACAGTGCTACAGCTTCCAGTTTTGATCTCAGAGTTGAGTCAACAAATCCCTAACACAATGTCAACAAAAGCTGAGCATCACATGCTTGCAGAGTTATTGCAATACCTGACATTGGGTTGTTTGCTGTCGGTGTGTCTAATGAGCTGGTGACTCTGTAAATAAAGTATTAGCTTACCTCACATTTTTAAAGAATTGGAGGTAAGTGATAGTTTTCGCATCTGCTGTTTGAGAGGAAACATCATTGCAATGTTCCGGACCATTCTCATTCCCAGGGCATTAAATACCGAGGCTTTATCACGGCCGTCTGCGTTTGGTACCGCCGCACACGGCACCCTTTAGCGCCGGTATGAATCTCAATGGGCGTTTCATTATCTATGATGTAAAACCATCCACGGCATCAGTAAACGCTCCGGGAAAGTGCACCGGGAGTGTGTTGACGTAGTTTAAAGAGTGAAAGAGAGCTGTTCGTTCATGTCAACGTTCAGTGTCATTTTCACTGTAAAGCGTAGCAGTTTCAAGTACAACCATGTAGTTCTTTCCTAAACCTAACTATATTTTTGTTGCATGAACCTTAAGTGACGCCAAGGGTAACTATAGTGGTTTTGATGCCAAAAATAAAGTGACGTAAAAGGGCGTGACGCAAAAGGGCGTGACAAAGCGGCGGTATGTGGCGAGTTTGGATGAGAACGTGTCTAGTCCAAATAAAAGTCATATGATATGAGTTCAAAGGACGTAGAGGATGAATTAATCATTCCCTAATCTGTCTTTCAAGGCAGATACGTTTACAAGGGAGGACGTATCTCAAGGGAGGATACAAGGGAGGTACGTTTTAAAAAACGTACCTCCCTTCTTATGTCACAGCTGCACTCGCAGCTCGTTCAATGAGCCGTGTCTTTGTTTTCCATAGAATGATTCGAGAGCCACAGCATTGCTCCGTTTCACATGAAAAGCCCCTTCATTAGGATACATACGTACCCAACCATGACTTTCTCAAATGATGCTCACCGACACATTTCTAAATATTCATGTGACATGCAGCCTCGTACAAACAAATGCCTCTAACTCTACGCTCTGCACTGCCTCTAAACCCCCTCTGCGCAACTTCGAAATCCCATAACCCCTGCCGATCCATACTTGGTGATAAAATGTAAACAGCTACGCCCCCGTCACTGTGATTGGAAAAAGAAGAGACATAAGTGAGAGGTGCAGCTGGAGAGCAGAACCCCCACTGAGCTCACCTCCCCAGGAAGCCAGAAAACAAAATAAGCATCTTATTTAATATGGTATTAAAGCAGAACTCCCTCTGCGATGAGCGCTGGTGGCACCCCAAGAGAGATGGCTCACAGAGTCGGAGGTCGGCCCCAGAGAGCAGCAATTACAGCTAGTTTGGGAGTAAAATAACACAGTTAAGACTTGCAGTTGGTAAAATGTTAATGATCAGTATTCAGTAATGAAATGAACAAACATGGAATATCAGCCATCACATGTTTAACATATATGATAATTAAGTCATGAGGCAATGAAACATTTGACTTTTAGGAGTTTTAATATTGAAAGAAATCTTGCACTGCAGGCTACCCCCCATAAGTAGCAATAGTAAGTATGTTTTCTTTAGTGTATAATCCCCTGAAAATAAGAATCGTTATGTTTTTTGTTACCTTAAAATGAGCCATTTATATATATATAGGGAGAGGGTGCCCTCTCCATGGAGTCTGCCATGTTGCAATGCCATGTTTCAACAGTAGCCCAGAACGGACAAACCAAACACTGTTAACTTTTCCTGCTTGGGCCAAAGTCAGTAACGTTACTCGCTCCCGTCGCCGCCGCTCTCTCTCTCTTGCTTCACCACTCACTTCACGCATACAAACACACTGGCTCTGCTGCAAACGGCTCTAGATGGGGACATTCCCATTTTGGTGTCGACCACCGTAGCAATCCAACACGCTTACTCCAGGTACCTAAATGTACGTGCACAAGCACTGAAAAAGTGAGTTTTTCACGAGATGTCCCCTTTAAGTGACTAAACAATAGCAAAGGCCATCTGTTCACAACCCAAAGTGAGGCAGGAACTGTTCCCCAAAAGCTTTGATACTGTCTAGAGATGGCAGACATAGTCATACAATAAGTGACACCACCAGTAAGTAGTTAATAGAACAGGAGAAGCCTTTGCCAGCACTTTTTTTCAACCCATGGTTGTTGTACTGAACGAACTGTTCAGTATTGCTTGGACTGCAAGATCTTTGTTGTGTTGTCATAAACCGTTTCATATGGTACAGGGTGTTTGTGTAGAGCTTGGCACAAACGGTACAGGATGTTTGCTGGCATATAAAGTGCTTTGGAAATGGCTGCATTATTTTTTTCTTCTTAATCTTTTATGTTTCCTTCAAACAGTACCTACAGTCAACGAGAAAAAAAGATGATCATGTCAAATACTGTTGATACAGGTAGTCCAATTATGGTGTCATCCATATTTTTCGTTAATAGGTGGAGTTGTCACTTTTCTTCTGTAGTGTATTCAGAAGTTACAGTGCTTGATGTTTACAAGGCTGATGTCAGATGCCTTTACTCTCTGTCAGTTTGGACGATACAAATCCTAGATAAGAAGAGCCCTTTGATTTTTTTTTTAATGCATATACAATGTCAGCTTGTTGGGATGATTTTTCTTGTGGTTCTCTAACTGGAACACTGAATGCATAGTTAGAAACACAAGCTTTCAAGCCGTCACCTGTCAATGGGCTGCAAGACATTTGCGATCCAGTAGTATTGATGTCCTTCCCTCTCAAAGGGGATGTAAGTGTATTAACTTGGAAAAAAAACGGCATCAACATTCAAACATGGTTTCCTTGCTTTCTGGAAGATTTCAGAAAAAGGCTCCAATGGCCACTCTGGGCACTGAAAGTCAATACTTGTACAAGAAGGAACCAAAACAGTTTCAATTTTAGGTTTTAAAATGAGCCAGCAGCCTCATTAAAAATACAGAGCACAAACTTTTCCTAGGTAAAGAAAGCTGGGGCAACAGCGGTATCTTGCCTTCTAAATGCAAACTACGGTTTGAACAGCATAAACCACAGCTTCTTCTGTTGTTTCCGACGTGTTTTTATGAATTTCAATGTGTGAGTCATTGTTTTCCTCATCCTTACTTTTTAAATGTCCCCAACTCTTGAAGCTGTTTGCTTGGTTTGTCAGCCTTGTCAGCCTCTTAGCCACACGCAGTGATTTGCTTTGTCTTTAACTGCTGTTAATATCCACTGAACGTCTGCAGAATGACAGTAAAGAAGACATGCTTATAACAAGGCTAGAATTACCTTATTAATTGTGCTTTTCCCTCGAAAAAGCACTGTTGGTGACCTTTCACCAAAAAGCCTGTCCGAAAGTCACAAAAGCAGTTTTGCTTCCATTTATTTTGTGTATTGAAGTGAATATAAAACCAGCAATCTCCATGAAATTAACCTCCCAGGCTGTCAAACATTAATAAATATATGAAATACATAGAAGAATAAAGTGATTGTGTTGTGTTGCCACGCCATATAAAGGGCATATGAGGTGGTTTGGCACCAGACAACTTGCAAAAAGGGATGTTGAAGAACCAGGTTGATAAGCAAGAGTAGTGCAAAAAAAAGTGGCATTGATTGATAAAAGGTTTAGTGAAACAAAGCGCAAAAATGAAACCCTAAAATTTCAATAAAACTAAATTAAACTAAAGAACACCAAACTAAAGAAAGCTGCGGTCTCACCGCAAGCCGGCAACTCCTCTCTCTCCTGACTCCTACTCCCTACCCCTAAGCACAGGGTGGCGAAACAGAGCAGGCATCCAAATCATACAAAATAATGACATTACCATCAATACAAGGTTTCAAAGAAACAGCTGACATCACATTTCATCTATGGGCACTCATGACATACCAATGACCACATCAAATATAACAGAATGTCATTTACTACAGAATTATCTTACCTATCTCAAAAACACTGTTAATTTTGAGCAACAGGGCCTAAGGAAAAGGGAGAAAGGCAACCTTTCCATATCTTGTAATAGATGTGTCCGAAGGCTGAGGTTCTGAAGACGGACAGCCTCTGAAACAAAGCTGACCCTCCTATAATCAATCCTCCACTTGAAGCCGCAATATGGATATGGGGGGCAGCCCTTTTATCTGTTTATAGTTTGTTTACCTTACCTTTCCAGCATTTAACACAGTGTAGTATCTTATTAACCCCCTTTTAAATTGGAAAAAAACACTTATCAAATGAGGCATGTGTCCTGTTGGCATACATCAGTTAGCCTATTTGTGCTTTGAGTTTAGATCCAAGTGAAAAATCTAATTTATTAGTGGCTGTTGTTTCCGGCTGGTGCTCAGTCTTTTGTAGCGTCTTCTTGTGTTTGAGATGCCAAGTGTGTCATTTAGTTTTCCTCTGACAGCCTGCTTGGCATCATTATTACTTTGTTGCACCTTCCTGCATCTTTTTAGCTGTTTTGCCTTTTGACCTGTCCTGTTTTTTTATGTTTCCCGTAGCTATTTTCTGTTTGTAACAAGATTAGACAGGCATGTATTACCATGCAACCTGATTCCAGGGTCACACTTATAAATGCATATAGTTGAGAGTTTAAAAACATTCATCATATAGAAACATTCAACAAAAAATTCCAAACAACTGCAAGGCACAACACTAGAATTTACTACAAACTTATCATAAAGGTACATTCTTTCAAAAAAAAGGTGACCTGCCACACAGTATACTCTTTGGGTCTTATGCAACATAGAAAGATATAGAGTTTGTTGACCAATCAGTAATCAGTATAACAATAAAAACATGTTTATGTGCATGCAATCCCAGTACACATCAGATTACTCAAGAACTCATATCAATATTGTGTACATGTCTCTAGTATAGCCTCAAACCTGTCGTTAATTCTTTGCACCAAGGAAAGCATAAGGAAATGTCAAGCCTACAACCTGTTAGATGACTAACTAACTAATGATAATGTTGTAATTGTTGACACTGGCACGTATTCATATCAACAGTGAATAAGTGGTGTTTCACATTGCTTGTTTAATTTATGGAAAGCTATAACTTGGGCATAATGTGAAGGTCTGTGGCAGCTCCATCAATCACAACGGGCAATGCTGACAGGATGGGAAGCTGGTGAGGGATAATGTCCTTGTCACAGCACTAGCAACTCCTACTGGTTGGTTTCAGGACGATGGTGGGATCTGTAGGGGTCATTGTGACCTTTACTACTCAGATACAAAATGATTAATGATGTTGCTCCAGCTTACATTCCAGCCCTCCTAACCCCAATATTGTTCTCCTTAGGGTGGCTAGACAATAGGTGGGAATGGCATTTGAAAGTGAAAGCTGTTGGTGGCTCCATGTGTATCAGAGGAAACACACAACAGTAGCCTTCACCCTCCCAGGGCCAATAGAAGGGGTAGCAACAACAAGTACTATATGGGGAACTCACCATTTAAAAAAGGAACAAAAAAGGGAAATGCAGATACTTGACTAGACCTGTGGTACCATTCCAGTGGCCCATTATTTTTTTTTGGAAGCTTCATCCAGATGTAATATAAGCTCTGATAAACTGTTTTCATGGGATGGAGCGTGACCACCAACAAGTGACAGTAAGGGAAAGGATCTTGGCAATGTTTGGTAGGGGAGTATAGCCAAACCCACGCTGGGCACTTTGTGAACAGCACAAAAAAGCACAACAATCCAGTGGAATTAAAGATGACTACATTATGGGTACTTAATTAATCACCACTCAGCAGGCATGCTTGTGACTCAAACTGAACACATTTATGTGTTCCACCGCCAACAGATGCATGCAAGTTCTGGCTGAAGTGCTCATGATGGATCATCCAGTAGGGATTTCTACCTTAAGTGAGGTGCACAGAGCCTATCTGCAATTTTTGAAGATCCCTGTCACTGATATGACTGTTGAGTGCTCATTCTCCAAGCTCAAAAAAAGAATATAAACTATTTGAGGAGAGCAATGGTTGAGGAGTGGATTGGTCATATTATACATTAAGAGTGAACAAGGGAAAAAGTTGTATCAAAAGCAGATTGTCAAAGAAATTGCAGAGTGCAAGGCACACAGAATACTGTTCAAATCAGTGAGTAGTTACTGATGGGGGACTAAAGACTATAACAACCCAAAAGGCAAAGTAAAAAAACACCGTGTTTCAGCAACACAATGCTACCTGTGTGCACATTTACCTGCACATTTTGGTCTGCAAAAAATGTGCAGGTTCTTCTTTGTGCAGCTGCCACTTGTGGTGTTTATTCTGCTTATATATCGATGCTTTCCTGCCTCGGCAACACACTATTTTGCTATTTGGTTTATGTAGTTTTGCATGTTACACCGACTACAGTGTCCAACACCTTTTTTAAAATGATTGTTGGCAGCTTTTATTAATTTTGGGATCTTTACAGGTGAATTCCAGGAGGGCCATACCGAAGGGGGTGATTGCATTTTATAATTGGTAGTCTGTTGTATGCATCGGCCACAAAGTGGTCATCTAAATGGATATACATGGTTTGCACAAAGGTGGAAATGGTTTACACCTGGACCTGGCATGGTCTTGCTCCACTACTGACTCTTGCTACAATAATGGCAAAATCACCACACTGCAACTGCGAGTAACAAGAGTTAGTAACCAACTAACATGATGGCATGCAGAGAATCAGAACCCTTGTACCCTGGGCCCTCACTGTAGGTTTTTACTGTCTCCAGACTCAGTACGACACAACACAGGATAGCCAGCATAGCCTAATTCTGACCATCACAGGATCCCGTTGGCTTACAAGAAGACCTGGATATGGGGAAGGCAGCGCTTAACTGTTAAACAGAAGGCAGAGCTGAAGCAAAACAATGGCCAAAAAACATAGGCTTAGACAAAAACAGCAAGGGAGATCACCTGCATACACAAGGAAATAATTAGCTTAGGCTAATTTTTAAATTGCATTTGGCTGGCATGTAACTATCGGGCCTACCATCAAGCAAACTATAAAAAGTGTTAAAATCCCTTCCACGACTGAAGTATAAAATCATGATTCACCACTTCAGAGGACCGATCTTGGAGTGTGTAGAGGTATTCTCTGCCAGCAAAGTCTGGCACAGCTTTGCTGGTTATTTCTGAGTAGAGGGACATGAAGCAACAGTTAATTCCCAAGGTATGTTTTAATTGTGAAAAACAAGCAGTAGCACTTGGTACTATTAACAAACAGGTTACCTCTAATCATGTTCCCCCTAGTTCTTTTGCTTCAGCGTAATACAATAAAACCATATGGAACATGGGGAATTAAATATATATTAAAAAACATTGTACTAGGAAAAGAATAAAGAATGAAAATGAACAAAACAAACCAGAATATTGATCATAATTTATTATAAAAACTATAAATAGAAATATTAAAATAAGCTCAAATGAATACAATATTGTTTAGTCTACAGAGCACCAAGGCTTTTGAATAAAAGTGAGTTTTAAGCTAAGACTTAGCTAAGATATCAAGGTGAAGATCTGTTCAGAAGGCTATTCCATAAAGTGGGGCAACATCATATTCTGTTTTGACTGTGGACATTAGTATGGTGAGAAGTTCTGAGCAGAGTATTGGGCTTTAAAAAGTTCAGAAAGGGGCTAAACCATTGAGCCAAAATAGGATCAATGTGATGTATTTACCTTGTTTTAGTCCGATGTCTGGCTACTGCATTATGATGAAGTAGTTGGCCTTGTTGCTGAGAGAGGAAACAGAGATCTGAAGAGGTCCTGTCCAGAGATGATGAAGAGACGAATAACTCTCTCATAATCCTGATTGACAGATATTTATTAGCTGCCAGAAATATGAGAACATTTTAGTAGAGGGATTTACATTATTGGCAAAACTACCCAGAGAATTAATACCCTTTTGTGCAGCTTTTGGAGGCCAAAACGTAATGTCTGGAAATTATCACCTGAGTTTTATGATCATTAAGCTGTATGAAGCTTTGTGACCTCCAATATGTAATGTCTACTCGGCAATTCTCTATTTTTGTAGGCAATTCTCATGTCTATTCAGCACATCAGAATTGGGAGGATTTAGAGGTAAAGCTGGGTGTCATCAGCGTGTGGAAGGAGACATCCTAACTGTATGTCCCAGGAGGAGCAAAGAAAGAAAAAAGAATTAGGGAAGATCAGGATTGGGCCTTTGGGATTACCACATTTAAAAAATGTTGAACATGAGACACATTCTTCTATTTTATCTGAAAACTATCTTTACGAAAGAGTAAAAGAGGATGCAGTATTCCCACACGAAAAGAAAATTGGGGATACATCTTATGCATAGCAGTAAGCCTATAGATCAATTTCAAATGGTTTACTCTGGCATTACTCTTTACTGAACTATAGTGTTATAGTATAGTGTTAGCCAAATGGACCAATTAGTTTGGTACCTATACTTATACTGATGGGCCCCTTGACATCAAGGCCCTGATGTAGATTCAGCATTGCAATGGCAGTGAAATCAATGGAAACTTTTTGAGCCCTTTTCAAATCACTGACATGTCAGTATAATTTTAAAGGCCAAACACTGAGACATGAAGGAGCTCCATATTAGTTGAGGCTCAGACAGCAAGACTTCCGAGTGTGGCATCATACTGTTTGTGTAATGATTTCTTCATGAAGTCTGTCAGCTAGAGAAAGAGCCTCCTTTAAAATCCCATTTTTTTCGAAAACTACTGATAGTATTCCGAGCTTTTTATTTATTTTTTGATCTGTGGAGAGCAACTGTCTCGTCTTTTGCTCTTTGTATGGGTAGGGTACCAGGAAGGGTGTGTTCCTTTGAAGTCCAGTCTTCTGAGCTACAGAAGAAGAATCTGTGCATAGACTGGCCTACTCTCCAATGACCGATCCCAAATTTTGGGCAGTATCGGACGCATTTCTGATACTGGTATTGGTATCGGAACAACTCTAGACCCACAACAGTTAGGCTTCATAAATCTGAAATGAAGAGGATTTATCTTTCATTCTAACTGGTCTACCACCTCAATATTTTATCAAGGTCTCTAACCTCTGAGGCTTTTTACTAATAAACACATGTGAACACAATAAAGCCTTGAATAGAAAAAGAATGAAAAACAGACAAAGAGGGGATTGGGCTAAATCTTTAAGGAAGCCACGAAGGGAAAATGGACAGAGAAACGGGAAGAAAGGAGATAAGAGTGCAACTGGAAGACAGTGTTTTGACTGTAACGTTATGTACAGTACCGCGTTGTCTGGATGTGATGTTGAAAACACACACAGTCAAAAGCTCAAACACAGACAGTCATACAGTATATAATGCTACGTTAGTTGCATAACTTCCCTGAAACCTTATGTGACATCACTTTCAGGTCAACTCTTCTTGTTAAAAAGTCCTATGCGGAGGCATTGGCATGACCTTGAGAATAACATTGTGCCACTCAAGGAAGAACAAAGAAAAAAGTTAACATGTGCATGCATGTGAGGTTAATTCTGAAATACACAATTTGAAACTGTATTTCACATTGTATTATGTATGTTTAAGCCTTCAGCATGTTTGTTGCCTGAATGTACCAAGAGACAATGTCAATCTGGTGTTCCCAAAAACTTAGGAACCAAAGGCCACTGCTGCTGGCCATTTATCATTCTGGCTGTTATCTTTTTCTTTGTATTGTTCCAATCACGCTCTCTCTCCCTCTCTCCCTCTCTCCTCTTTCAATCTCCACATGCGATGCTATCTTGGACCTCTTAATCAAGTTACCAGTCACAGCTGTTTATGCCCTCGGGAGGACGGAGTCTTGTCGACTGTCAGGACACATTGTTCCACCAGTGAAGAAGAGGAGATGAAGAGATTAGAGGTTGCACTCACAACGATACCGAGACCTCTGAATAGACAGAGAGATAAAGTGGGGAAGTGTAGATGGAGAAAGACAAGTGTGAATGAGAAAATGTGGCGTCAAAGCTTGCTTGGTCAGCTGCTATTGTCTATGATCTCAGGGAGTTTGAAAATGGATGCAGCAGCAAATGTGACTCTCACATCGTGTTCTTTTACACCTGCTGTTTTAAGCGGACGCTCCCCTGATAACACACTAGTCGATCTCAGTTGTGTTGTTTTAGAAGCATTAGTCTTTCAGCACCGCATTGTGGTCCCTCAAGTGGATCATTAATGTTCTTTTCTTGATAAACAACACTAGTATATTGGTATGTATGTGAGATTGAACAATCTACGTGCCCATTTTGTCATCCAACTCGCTTCTTCTTTCATTTTCTACCCCGCGAATACCCCTTTTAACTTTTAGAGGACTGAAGGACTTTGATTATTGGGTTTTTTGTCCAATAGTCTGTAGTTATTAATACGGGTCTTTCAGCACTGTGAGGAAAATAGTATTACAGAGATTGTTGGTAATGTTTTTTTGCTGCCTCACTATATTTGTGTCACTTGTCACAACACCTGCGGCTTGTCTTATCTTTGCAATATCTGGCTTCACAAAGCGACGTCAATCATGGTAAACTGGTCTCACGAAGGTAGTAATCAATTTGCTGTCAACCCGGGCTTTCCAATCCAGCAGCACATTGAGCACAACGTGACAAATTGACTATCACATGCCACATAGGCAGATCCACAGAGAAGATACTGCTAGCCTTACAAAAACAAGTTTTTTTTGCAGCAACATTGATGCAAGTTCGAGTCCAAAAATATAAACTGCTCAAATATTTTGAGATAGAAATACATTTTTTGCAGTCAAATGTCAAAGTATGAACGCATTTCAAATATTGTGGCTGTGGTTCTGAGTTAGAGAGGGTCGTCCACTAATCGGAAGATCGACGGTTTGATCCCCGGTGTCCTTGAGCAAGATCCTAAACCCCAAATTGCTCCCGAAGGCGGTGCCATCAGTGTTTGAATGGGTTTTTAGATCAGATCCTGATGGGCATGTTGGCACCTTGCATGGCAGCCTCTGCCATTAGTATATGAATGTGTGTGTGAATGGTTAAAATTTGACATATAGTGTAAAGCATTTTGAGTGGTCAGAAGACTATTGTGGACTCCACGGTGGCTCCGCATCTTGACGGAGTAGCAGTGGGGGGCGGGGCTTAGCAAAGGGTGAGTTATTCATCCTAATTTAATGGCATTCCACTACAGCATATTGCATGCACTTGAGCAAAGAGTATGGAAGGAAGTTTAATAAAGCCTACCTCCACCTCTGGTGCGTATTTAATAACATTCATCATGAGACTAAAAGGAGGGGGGTGGGGATAAAGGCGTAACTGAGAAGGAAATTAAATTCAGATGAAATGACTTCTGCTGAGTTGAATTTTATTCTGGCTTGCTGATTCTCTACTGGTTTTGATAATGGGTTTTGTGATGTTCATTTAAGCTAGGTGATAGTCTCTTTTGTAATGTTAATTTGAAACGGGTGATGAAACTTTCTGCTGTGTTGATTTGAGATGCTCTGGTATTGGAGCTATTTGCTATTTGATCCTGCTCTGCATGACAGCAATAATCAGCAGTAACTCTTTAAAGAGCTGAGTAAGTATGATACTGTTGTGGCCCGAAGGCTCTGCCTGCTGAATATATTCATAGGGGCTCCGGCGTGTGCTTGATTTGTTGAAATGTAAACATTTTAAATAGTTGCTTTTGTTTGTTTTTCCCTTTATCCCCCTAGGAAAAAGAGTACATGGAAATGTAATTGAAACCAGAGGAGGATGTCACCCATTATGAATATGTGAATTATTTATTAACAATGAAGTGAACTGAGTGCTGATGAGAGTTCAATTACATGTAAAGTGTGCAGGGGAGGAGGAGGGCGTGGGGGGGTTACACAGTGACAGAGAAAACAAAGAGAATAGATAAATATGAAGAAATAAATACAAGGGAGAGCGAGTGGGTGGGGAGACAGCTAGAAAGAGCAGTAGGAGTAAAGAGAGTTGAGATGGGTTTTCAATAATAAATAACACAAATTTGTGTAAGCCTTGATTATATCGCTTTTCCATTTGCACAAGGGAAAACAGCTGAATAATTGATAAAAAATCTCAATGTGAGTGGGCTTCCAATTCATATTCTGAAAACTAGTGTAAAGAGTCTGGCATTATCACGGAGCTAATTGAATATCCCTGACCAGCGACGTGTTCTTTTTTTAGCAGAGCATAATAATTTATTTCTACTTTCAAAGTGAGGCTGATTCATTTTCAAATGATTATTTGACTTAGCTAACAAGAGAGATCACACAAATTTAATATAACACAAATTCAGCACAAGATGTGGTGTGTGTGTGCATGTGTGTGTGTGTGTATTACCCACGTTGTGGGGACATAAACCCTTTTACACAGTCACATTTTGGGGAGTCATTATGCACGTCCTCATAACGTAAATCATTATATTTTAGGGTGAGGACTTAGTTTAGGGTTAAAGTAAGTTTAGGTCTAGGTTAAGGTTGAGGTTAGGGGTTTGGATAAGGCAAGTAGCCGTTACTGTTAGGGTTGGGGTAAGGTTAGGTTAAGGTTAGGGGAAAGGGTTAGGCAAGTAGCCGTTACAGTAAGGGTTTGGGTAAGGGTTAGGCAAGTAGCCATTATAGTTAGGATTAGGCAGGAAATGAATGTAAGTCAATGTAATGTCCTCAAAAGTCATGAAAATACAACTGTGTGGCAGGACTGGCTGGGAACTGGCAGTGTGTGTGTGTGTGTGTGTGTGTGTGTGTGTGTGTGTGTGTGTGTGTGTGTGTGTGTGTGTGTGTGAAAAAATGACTTGTAATAGGCTATTACTGCACAAGACCTCCTCATCTCCAGCAGTCTGCCTCTGGGAACTTCACCGCCACTGGAGGGAATACGAAACAGAGAGAGAGAGATAGATAGATAGAGAGAGAGAGAGAGAGAGAGAGAGAGAGAGACTGGCTAAAAGAGGTTGTCAAGAAGGCTCCATAGAGATGATTTAGAGAGGAATCGCTTCACTTTTCAAAAAAGGAAGACCGCAGAGGAAATAAATCGTTGGTCAGCAGATGGCGACCAATAAAAGTGTTGCCTATCCACCACATTTCAAACCACAAGACTGGCGTCTGTCATTGGTTTGGGCGCTCCAAGCAAACAATTCAATAATAAAGAGATACATACTGGTAATTTGCAGGAACAGATGGATGATATTTTACACACTGTTTGGATTGATTCAGTTTCTGCGTATATGTTAGCTTCTGATAGCTGTTAATTGGGAAATAAAATCACATTACAAACTAACAAGAGAGCACCTCATGTGTGACTACTTCATTTTAGTAACTTTACCATTGCTCTCAGCAGTTATTTCCTAATTGTTACAAAAATATTTGGTTGATACCATCATGCTATTTTCCCCCTGTTAGCCTTGCTATATACTAATTAATAATACATTTAATACAAATATTTAAGAATAAATATGGCCTTATCTGGATCAAAAGTTCAGCATTGTTCCTGTCACCCTTGCTCGGACTACACCCATCTTCGAACCTTTATTTTGATGTAAACTACACATCTGTAAAGTTTCGTGACTACTTCTTGCATGGTTGCGGTTGCTATTGCCGTCACAAAAATCTGTCAACAGACTCACAAGGTGAAAGAATATTAGGGTCGCTGTCGCGGCTGGTAGAGATTGTGAAAACCTTCTTCTTCAAACGTCATTTCATTAATGAATGTTGTCCTTCATTCGACTATAGCCGAATCGGGGCAGCAAGTGAAAGAACAGAAAGCAGAAACGGGCACCTTACTGAAAAGAGAGATTTACTGGATATCTATGGTCTGCACTCTACAGCGAGGACGTCTTAACAAGGGCATAAATATCATAGTCCTCATAGACCTCTGATCAGTTGCTATTAAAGATGGTTTGTTGGGCCAGTAAGA